>QVNW01000227.1:0-75570 GCA_014825475.1 Pseudomyrmex flavicornis
GGGGTGGATTTGGCGGCGGTGGTGCTGGTAGTGGTGGATATGGTGGTAGCGGCGGCTCTGGTGGATTTGGTAGTAGCGGCAGTGGTGGTCACGGTGGTTTTGGAGGCGGTGGCCATGGTGGTTTAGGGGGTGGCAGTGGTGGATTTGGTGGTGGCAGCGGCGGATTCGGTGGTGGCAGCGGTAGCCATGGTGGACTTGGAAGCGGCAGTGGTGGATTCGGTGGTGGCAGCGGTGGCCATAGTGGACTTGGAGGCGGCAGTGGTGGACTTGGAGGCAGCAGTGGTGGATTTGGAGGCAGTGGTGGATTCGGTGGTGGCAGCGGTGGCCATGGTGGACTTGGAGGCGGCAGTGGTGGATTTGGTGGCAGCGGTGGTCACGGTGGAGGCGGCAGTGGCGGCAGTGCAGGTGCTAATGCCGGCGCTAATGCTGGAGCTAGTAGCGGCGGACACGGGGGTGGATTTGGCGGCGGTGGTGCTGGTAGCAGTGGTGGTTACGGTGACAGTGGCAGTGGTGGATTTGGTGAATATATTTTAATTGTTCCTTATATAAAATATTGTCTCGATTGGTTTTAAATACAACAATCTAATAAATTTTTCTTTTCAGGACACGGAGGCAGCGGAGGCTACAGTAAGTTGAAAGAGGATTTGTTTTCAACAATCATAGATAGAAAAATAATACAAAAATATAAAGAGAGTAATAGAGAATAGTTATACATATGTTATATATGTAATATAATAATACACTAATGAGAAGAAAATAGAGAAAGAGAAAAATCGCTAACATTTTAATTTTTGTAATATAGTATAAAAAGTTACACGGGGGGGAAAGGTGGACTTACATTTCAATACTTACTTACATTTCAACTCATATATAATCCAATAAAGTGCTTTTTACTATACTGTCATTTCCATAACAACATAACAATTCTTTAGCAGCTTACATATTTATTTTATAGGCAGTGGCAGTGGAGTCGGTAAACTTAGTGGAGCTTTAGGTAGTGGCGGTGGTTACGGTGGAAGCGGATCTAACGCCGGCGCCGGTAGTTTTGGCGGAAGTGGTTCCGCCGGTCATGGAGGCGGTGGCAGTGGAGGATATGGTGGTGGTGGTAGTTCTGGCGCAGGTGATTACGGCTTAGGTGGTTCCAATGCAGTATCTAATGCTGGCGCTGGCAGTTTTGGCGGAAGTGGTTCCGCAGGAGGAAGTCACGGAGGTGGTGGCAGCGGAGGATACGGTGGTAGCTTGAGCGGTTCCGGCGCGGGTGGTGGTGGTAGTGGAGCTGGTGGTTATGGTTCAGGTGGCCTTGGGAACGGCCGTAAGTCAATATTTAAAAAATACGGATGATATTCTTTATAGGATCTATTTGATCGATTATGAAAAGATAATTGAAACTTAATTTAAAATATAGATTTGCTTTCTGTTAATTTTCTAGAATTTATATATAAATTTTGATAATGCAGATGGCGGCGGTTTTGGAGGAAGTGGAAGCTCAGCGAATGCTGGTGCTTCCGCCGGAGCTGGAGGGCTCGGTGGAAGTGGCGGTGGCCAACCTGGTAAATGGAGTGGTGGCGCAGGAGGCGGTGGACTAGGTGGTGGACTTGGAGGAAGTATAGGAGGTGGTTTAGGACACGGAGGAAGTTTAGGAGGAGGAGCAGGAGGATTTGGAGGTGGAAGTTTAGGTGGTGGACATGGCGGAGCAGGAGGTTTTGGAGGTGGTTTAGGCGGCGGACACGGAGGAGGCTTAGGAGGTGGTTTAGGCGGCAGCGGAAGAGGTAGTTTGTGAATAAAGAAATTTGAAAGTACTTTGATAACATACCTTGAACTTTGTCATATTTCATGTTTCAGGTGGATGTCATGGAGGATGTATTGGCGGTAGTGGTGGAGCAAATGCTAATGCTCAAGCCAGTGCTAGCGCAAATGCAAATGCTGGCGGCTTAGGTGGCGGATTCGGAGGCCACGGAGGCTTTGGACACGGACCGGGAGTAGAGTACGTATCACTGAATGCACAAGTAAATATTAAAATATATAAGTAGATATTAAATACATCAGTGTCTTTGCGATATGTCATATCAATTTTGAAGAACTTACCTATCTTATGACTGAGCAAGAACGGCAGACTTGTTTGTCTTTGCGTATAGTCCGAGGCAGTTGTAAAAATAATTGATGATCTATACTGTTATATAACACGAGAATTTTGTAGATGGTAAATTAATTTGTAGAGATTTTTTTATTAGTGGAACAGGTTTCAAGGTAAACGTGTTTCTTCAATTCGAATCCATAAAGTCCCGTTTGCTCACAATCGCTGCTATGCAAATTATATTTGATTATGGAAATCAGCAAAGATGATGTAGTAAACGAATATAGCATGGCATAAAAAGCGTGTAGTGAATTTATAAAAAAGTATTAGTCATGCGAGACGTTTAAATTGAGATAATTTGGTTCACGCTTTTGTGTGTTTGCAGTTTGTTCTCTCGTGTCGGTGGCGACGACGAAGGAGAGGTGAGCAAGAGCGGTAACGTCGAGGGTGCCAAGGGTGTTTACAGCAGCAGTGCAGCGAACATAGACAGCAGTGGTAAAGGTACTTACGCGGTCAAAGCTGGTAAAATTCCAGCGTAAAACGCATTTAAAAAATTTTTTTTTATTTTTGTGAAACTATCACTTTTGCTAAAATTATCAATTGAAGAGAGAGAAAGAGAGAGAGCACAACTGTGATTATAAGTATATTTATGTGAATCTATATTTGTATGAGAAAGATTTTGTTTACTCTTTATTTATTTTCTAATTGTCAAAAATAATGTGACACTTGAAAAATAAATAATATGTAAAACTTATATTGAACTGTGCTTTTAGATTTTGATAAACAAACTTCTTGATAAAAACAAGAATTATGAGAACGTGATAAATGATAGTTTTTGTCCATTAATCTCTCGCGTCTTTTTATCGAAAGCATTTACGTAATATCATATTGAATATTTTATTCTCTCTCTAGAAATAACAATTACGAATTTTAATCGTGAAAGTTGTGTTAATTAAATCTGACCTCTAGAATAAATGGTTTTTTTTTGTTAAGCTTCTTAAATATTCTATCTTTTGTGTTTTAAATAATATATACAATTTTACAACAAAAAAAAATACAATGTATACTTGAGAAATATTATCTACATGTGCGCTGAGACCATAAAGTCGCAATAATTCGCACAATCACAATAATTGCATAGATGTTTGTGTGTATATTTTATCATTTAATAAAGCTATCCGTTAGTAAGTAATAATGTTGGTTTGATTACTCAACAAAACTGGTTTCTGATCTCTATCATCAACACTCATCGACTTGATTTGATTTGTTACTATGTTGCATAATTCTCCAGTGATCATAAGAGTTTAAATCTGTAATAAAAAAAACATATATGATGATCATTACAAGCACGAATATGTGTGAGACTGTCTGATGATGAGACTGCTATTTTATTATTCTCTCCAATATAATTTATATCCATTTTTAAATTTGTTTTAAATATCTTCATTTTTGTGAAATATAGAAAGTGGTAACAAAACCCCCTTCCTTCCACTTCTTTTTATAACTTTTCAGATTCAAAATATAAAAAAATATAGATTTAAAATAAACAAATTAAAATTAAAATATCAAGTAAAATGTAAAACAAACACAATATCTGTTTTTAATGTAAAAAACTAAAGAATTATTGAAACCTGTGTTTACCTGTGTGAATTACCGATTCTGGTGTGTGTTTCTTCCCGCTGTTGCTAGATAGCACGATTTCCATCTTTCCTAGTCGATCAGTTTTATTCTCATGACATCTAGTGGACGGTTGCAAAATTTCTAAAGAATAAGCCGGAAACACACAAAATATTTAAACATGAAGGAAATCATGGTTGATAATCATGTAACACTCGCGTCTTACTGCAAATTTTTGTGTGTGTGATCTTTATTGCTTAAGTTGTTTCGTGTGTTCCTGGCTGTATGTTCTACAGGTAGCGTAAATTAATAGCGTTTTTGATCGGTACACTTTGAATCGTTTATTGACGTCTGAGAGATTATTGACGTCAACTTGGCAAATCGATTAGTCATATATATCTTGATTCATCAAAGTGACGTTAATCGCTCCGGAGGCGATTCGATCTGTTCCGGTCAAAAACATTAAAAATGTCTCTTTATATGAAGATGTATTGTTTCCAAACAAAAACCTCATGCTCGATCTTCTTCTTGTCAGTGAAATTTCGAACTTGTCGAAACTGTTGGAACCAGTTGTTCAAATGTCTCCTCTTCAAACTTCTCAAATAACTGGAGCATACAATTCACTCAAGCTTGTCATGTTCGAGTTCTGATCTATATATACCAAGTATATATCTACTGTGGAAGGCACCATGTATATATACTTGTATATATACTATGAGAGTGCATCGCGCGGAAAGCGTTGTATAAATAAGCGGCGAGCTCGCCGCGAGCGATAGCATTCGGGAGGACCATCACCGCGCCGGCAGGTAGTAAATTCTTCGACGACACAACAACAGCGGACTTTGTTTTGCATTTTTTTCGCGATCAAAGATGTCATCGCCCAGAGAAGTGGTAAGGGAATCGAATATAGGTGTTGTTTATGAAGCACCCCCTTTTCACCCAACATTTTCATTAGCCGTTTAATATCGTCCAGCAATCCGCGAGCTGCATACACACTTCAATCGCTGTTATTGATGTTATTCGATTTGTCAGATCTCGCTTTCTTTTTCATTCTGTACGAATTGCAATTCGTACGTTTCTTTGTCTGACCAAATTGTGTGTTACTAAAAAAATCGGTGTCATTGAGAATTAATTCACAGTATCCTTTGTATAAACTGTAACACAATCTAAAAAATTATATATATTTTTTTATTTTGCATTTTAAAATTATATATTTTTATTTTGCATTTTAGTATTAATTGCGTATATAAATTAATATATATACATATTTTTGACAAAAATGATAACATAAAAGTATTATTTATTAGAAAATATTCTTAAAAACTTATTTATTTATTGTAATTATTAAACACTCGTTTATTTTATATTTCACATATTAATAGAGATTTTTTATAATTTCTACTTTTTCAATGGAATGATTTTGAAAACCAGAAGTTCTATTAAATTCTTGTTTTTCTTGTTTCTAAACAATCTGACAATCTCAGAATTATTAAGTAACATTGATAACATCACATAATCTCACACATTGCACGGAAATTGCAAATAAATGGTGAAGAGCACAGACTTCCGCATTGCACACACACACAAATACATCCTGCTTGAAATACCTTAAAGATCTCAATTCAATGTAGTTGTGTTACAATGACATGCTATTAGAGGAATCACCAGATTGACATAAAATGATCATTCTCTATAGTACTCTATACCAAAGACCATTATATATTCCATAATACCAGTATTAGGTAATGTCACATACACAAAGCACTCAACTGGCTGTATTAGATCAATGATTAGGCCTCAGTGATGGCTAGGCCTTTTTCATGCACTGTTGGCTAAAACTCTTGAAAAACAAATAAGTAGCAATTTTTTTTAAATAGAGACTGGTGCACTCAATATAATGAAAAAAAATCTATTGTAAGTCTGATAAAAAAAATTCATGTTGAATAATACTAAAAATAAATAATAAGAACAAAATAAAATAATAAACAAGGATTATAATTTTAATTGTTACTTGCTAATCTAGAATTTTCTGACATAAAGAAACTTATTCTCTCTGCATTATCAAACTTCAGCATTGAATAATAATAAATGTCAAGAGACAAAGTCAAAGATGTATGAATTTTTTATAAGACTTATATATGTACTTACTTATATAAATATGTTGAATAAGACTTATGATAATATGTAAAAAACAGATCCTTATTTTCTAGTTCTAACTCATTACGTTTGTATTGTTACTTACAAAATAAATAAACATTTATTCTTATTTATTAATAAATACAAGTAGATAACATAAGAAGATATGAAAGATATCATTTATGTGTTTTATTCATATTTATGTTTATCAATTATATTTGCAAATGCTTTTTCCTTCAGTAAAAACAACATGCGTGAAAACAAAAACAATTTGTGTGAAAAATTTATCATTAATCTTATCGACAAACACATTATTTCAGATTTTCAAAAAGTCTTAATAAAGCAGATAAGCAAAAATTTTGAAACTTGTTTATGTACGAGTTACAAACAAATCTCTTAATCCTTTGTCCCATCTTAGCGTGTTATACGCGTATTGTAGATTACAGATCGAATTATACTACATATATAATTTGTGGGCCAAATGTGATAAAGATAAACGAGAGTGACTCGCTATAAACGCTGCGTATGGAAACTCACAAAGAAACCAGACAGATTTAATGACAAAGAATACTTATCTCAATAAAAATAAGGTGATTTTCTGCATTTTTCAGATAAAAAGCGTTGGACCAAAATTGGTGCCGTTCTTTAAAAGCGTATCGGTGTACTTTGTAATACTCGCTGAGCAACCGTCTTTGTTGACCGCGTGTTTCAAATGCTTGCCGATAATAAGTCTTATTGTTTTCATTTTGTTGCACGGAATCAGTTTGTCCAAGGAGTAAGTAAACGCTCCTCTCAACTGTGCTCCTTTCCAATCGTACAAAATAATAATTGGATTATTTTTCTCTCTTTGAGTGCTTCTAAGACACTTTATATGTTTTTGCAGATACACCTTCTCCAGGCGTATACTAATAGGATTGGTGTTCAGTTGTATGGGCGACGCGTTGTTAGTATGGCCTAACTGTTTCACAGCGGGAATGTGTATGTTCGCTATCGCGCAAATTACGTATATAATCGCATTCGGATTCATACCCCTCAATTTAACGCTCGGTGCGATAATGTATATGTTTTGTTCCGTTGGTAAGAGATTCGCGAGAATATGTTTCCTCCGCATTGTTCACCTAAAGCTTGAGCTTGGTATTAATAATTCGATCAATGCTTTTTTTTTCAGTTATATACGCTTTGATGCCCGGATTAAGCGGGATTTTAGCAATAGGAGTGCCAATTTATACAGTATTACTTACCACCATGGCCTGGAGAGCCATATCCAGGGTGCAATTCTTTGGGGTAAACTTAAAAATGCTCTCTTTTACTTCATCTTTTTAATTTTTACGTTCTGTCTATATCTTCTTTTATTTACATATAAATAATATTTATATTCTCTATAATTTTTTTTTTTATACGCATGCTTGTGTAATAATGATCAGTATTAATTCTCTTGTACATTGGACGCGGGGATTAATTGTGTTTCCATCTCTACTAGGAATTGTGGACATGGACTAAATTGTGCAGTTGCATTGGAAGCATTTGCTTTGTCATATCCGACACATTACTTGGGTTTCATTATTTCCACAGTCCATTACCATATTCACAGGTACATGTATATATATTTAACATTATATCTTTCCTTCTTTTCTTTCATTAACACATTGACTGCTAAAAGAAAAGACTTATCTAATGTTATCGCTTGTTTACGCTGCAGCAAAATGTTATTAGATGTTATTAGATTTCTAGTTCTAGTTTTCTATTTTGCGATTGCAATGATAAAACATACAGTAATTCAAGTTTGCTTTATAGGTGTCTATTATGTTGACGTATTACGCGGCACAATTAGGGATAGCGTTAAGTGCAGTTGATTCGAAAAATAACAGCACTAACCGAGTACCTGTTAGTAAAGGCTGAAATGTTTATTGTTTAGTTTATATGTCGATCAAGAACTTGTCTATCGCAAAAGCGAATACAAAAGAGATTCCTTTTATATCGTTTCTGCTTTAAAATACGTACATAATTCCAGTAGGAAATTGTGATAATTGTCTTTTTTTTTGACACTTTCACAGCTGTTGAATAAGAAGACTGGAAAGAGTCGTAAGAGATTGTACCTTTGACTATAGAAATAAACTTACAATTCTTTTTATATATATTGTTAGCTAAAAGAAATAAGGATTTTATAAGTATGCGTGTGAGTGTACGTCTGTCTCTCTGTGTATAAGATCTTTATAGTAGACTATTATACCAAGCGTTCCTCAATATCATGTAAGACCACATATAAGATTGTGTAATTACTTTGCGTTTATACACCTAGGCCAAAATGCGATATATTTACAACGTAGAGGATGAATCACTAACTACATGTAACGTGATCCATATGTTCTGTGCTCCATTGAACACAGGACATTTTTCTGGGAATCTTCATCTTTTAGTAATCTCAAAGCTTTTTAGAACATTTATATAATGAATGTAGTTTTATTGAGGAATACTAAGATTCATCCTTGTACACAATGCAAATTATGGATACAGTAGAAAAATACTCTGTTGTAAATATGTGTAAAAATTATTTATATATATATAAAATCTCCCTAATAATAAATCTTAGATATTTTTAACATGGTTTTCTTAGAACTACTTAACAGAGTGGAATCCAAAAAACATCTTTGTAGACTGATGTTATTATATTGTAAATGTGATATATTGTGTATCAAATGTATCATATATTTCATGAAATATACAAAATAACATAATAATAATTTATTTAACGAGGGCACATAGCGTGTCTACCTCCATCCACAGGTAATGTCGCGCCTGTGATGAAACTGGCGTCGTCACTCGCCAAAAACGCGATGGTCTTCGCGACTTCCGTGACATCGCCCGTTCTTCCCAGAGCATGCGTGTCCTTGCTGTGTTGAAAGAAAGTATCCAGCTGATCCTCACTCATTCCGCTGTTACGGTGAAGATTTGTTACAACAACACCGGGATTCACCGCGTTTACACGCACCTGAAACATTTTACGTTTAAAAATGATATTCCGAGAGATAATATCAGTGACAATTATTTATCAAATAAAAATTGTGAGCACCTGTTTTGATGCCAATTCTAAAGCGATACAGCGTGTAAACTGATCCACAGCTGCTTTACTCATACAGTACGTCAGACAATTTGGGAAAGATCTCAGTCCATTCACACTCGAGACATTGACAATGTTACCTTGGGTTTTGATTAAATGCGGCACTGCCAGTGCTGTCAATTGGTACACCGAGCGAACGTTTATATTGAAAACTCTAAAAGTTTAAAACAGCATTATTTACGACCTGATGATCTGTAACAAGTCTTGGGATCTTAAATCGATTTTGTTCCCTTGTGTATATCAGTATCTATACCTGTCATATATCTCCAAGTTCGTGGTCTCTATGCTATCTTTTTCCAAAACTCCGGCATTGTTTACTAGGATGTCCAATTTGCCGTAGTGTTTTATCGTCGAGTCAATAATATTTTTGACATCGTCCTCGTTGGTCAGTTCTCCTGTCACGATGAACGGCTTGGATTTTCCACATTGTTGGGCCACTTTGTTCAAGTTATCCACATTACGTCCGCTTATTGACAACGAAGCGCCTAGCTGAGCCAGATGAATGGCTGTGGCAGCTCCGATTCCCGAGCTGGCGCCTGTGATAAGAACAACTTTTCCCACAAAAGACATCTGAAACGAACAATGTTTACAAATTATCTAACTAAATCTTATTCCTCGAGTTAGACAAAGTGACGCAATTGTATATAATGTACAATAATTTTAATATAACATAAAACGTACTATTGTAACTTGCGATAATTTGTGTTTGATGCTGACTATGTGCAAATGAATAATATTCGTATCTGTTTATGGTAGATAAGGTGCGTTTGCTTTAAAATGACGCACAAAGCACAGTAGCGCAACACGCGCGACATTTGTAAGTCATGTCGATATTGCGAACTTCTCTCATTTTATTTTTCTATTTTTGCTCTCTTTCTGACTCGTTTAAATGTTTGATAAACATAACATTTAACTTGAATATCGGTAGGAGATATTGCAAAAATTGTTTAATAAGGTTTAATCAAAAAGCATCTGTTTAGGTATTCCTACAAAAAAAAAGGAAACAAATTTCAAGAAAACATAGAAAATGAATCAAACAAAAACTAATAATATGCAATTAGTGGATGTACAGGACATTAATTATTAAAAGGAAGACATGTATTCAAATTTTCTAAAGAGCACAGGTTGACAAATATATTATTTATGATATATCTCTCAAATATATTCTTAATTTTCTCTTACTATACATATATTGAATAACAAATGAATAATAATATAAATATCTTCGCTTTTATTTGATTCAATTTATAATTCATTTCAATTTATAATTTTATTTCAATTTACATTTTTACACAATGTATAATTTGTTTGAATAAATTTATTATTTATTGTTGTAAAATAGTTTTTAACTCTTGTTAACTCCTTGATAATATTCACGTTGCTCCATTCTTGCTCTTCGACTTTTTTTAAGACTCGTTGAAGCGATAATTTCGCACTTCCTAATATTTTTCTCTTCTTGACATCTGAGACATCAGTGGCACAATCTAAATGCGCCTGTGCCAAATTACTACACAAAGTGAGTACATCTAACGTAGTGTCTTCGCTGTGATACCAGGTTGAATTCGATGTAGCAGCATGATACGCTTGTTGCAGATACTGAGCTGCTCTTTCTTCATCAACGTCCGTTTTCCTCAGCACAAGAAGTTGAGCGTACAATCTTAAAAAATCTGGATTGTTAATTGTGGTAGAGTTAATTCTACCGAACAATTCCAGGCACTTTTGGAGCAAATGAGACGCTGACGTTCCCGAATCAACATCAGTAAGGTCATTTTTTATAGCGGCTGTTAATATTTGAAGAACTTGAATATCCAAATGACTGTGTTTCAAATCCAGAATACGATGATAACATCGAATAACCTGTAATTGTTGGATGCAGTCAAATTTAATTTAAATTATATATTTTTACTGGAGTAAATCTTTTAATGAATAAAACTTTTTTGTAAAGAGATAGATTATCAAATATATTAGCGTGAATATTTACTTCAAAAAAGTGTCCTAAATCAATGCTGACAACCATTAGATTATCCCACACTTCCCAACGATCGTAATTACATTTTATGGCATCCTGCAGAGACTTCCAGGCTCTGGATTTGTCCCCTAATTTTATATAGGCTTTCGCCAAATTGTTCCACGCCTCGAAAGTCTTAAATTTTCATCAAATGAGACAATTAAATTTTTAATATGTACGTGTAGACTAAGAAATATAATACGTACATATGGTTCTAAAGCACAATAACGTCTATATGCCGTAGCAGCTAATTTCCAATCCTCTGTTTGCAATGCTGCATAGCCTAACTTGAGCCACACCATTTCCTGGATGTTATTCAACTCGACAGACAATTTTAAATGTGGTATAGCCTCAATATACTAAAAAATAGATTTCACAGTAAAGATTTTATACATCCTGAAGAATATTACAAAATAAATGAGAAGTGAAGATCATTTCAATAAATACAAACGTTCTTTTTCGCAAAATAATAGAATCCCCAGTGTTTTTGCACTCTACTGCTTTTTTCTTCGGATAATTTCCATGCTGTTTCATAATGACTCACATCTTCAGTTGCGTCTCCGAGCAGACACCATAATTTTACCGTTGGCTTCTTAGATATTTCTTGCTGAATAACTTCAGCTGCCTATAAGTATACATGTTATTTATCGCTATGTTTTTATATTGTATTCTACTGAAAATCTATATTATATGCGGCCTAAATGAAGTTGCCGTACCTTATGCTTCAAATCTAACATAGTGTAACAAGTAATTACATCCTCCCACAGTCCGAGTTTTGTAAAAACTTCCAAAGCTCCTTTTACCAAACCAAGACTGAACATTATGTTAGCCAAATTCTCTTCTAATATCCAGATAGGTTTCATGCCACTCGCGAAGAACAGATCCATCCTACGAGCTACAAGTACTTTCGTGTCGTTGTAATCTTTCTGCAAAGATTCCGCTTGCATCATAGATCGTTCGACTGTTCTTTTGTCATCGGACTCCAGAGAACAGCGGCAGCATAAAGAAGTCATTTTTAACGACCAATTTTTCGTGTTTTCCACTACTTTCTATAACGGAAATTTTTTTAAATTAAGCTATTGTATTGATAATGTCACAAAATTTATATTATAAATTTGTTTCTTACAGTCAAATAAGGTTTGATTTCCTCATCAGTGAGTTTATGCTTAGGCTGGCACAGCTGCAACTGAAAACTATTGACTGGTCAACTCTTTGTGGTGTAACATAAGTTATGGTGTAATACACTATAATGATATGACAATCTGCTGTACTTACTATTTCAATAAAATTATAGCTTCCTCCCAAGAACCCAATTTGATCTCCTCCTTATGTTCAGAAAATTCAATGTTCTCTAATCTCAATTCGTCATTCAAGCCCAAAGATTTCGGAATGTCTCTGCAATCTATTGATGGAATAATATCCTTGCTTATCTGTACATTCAAATATAATTGCGCCTTTTCCACTTGCTGATATTTTGTACGTTTTCCCAATGCACCTTGTAAATCTAATGTTAAGCCTGCTAAGCTTTGCGCACATTCAAGATACTTCTCAGAATTTTGTGTTCTTCTATAGTACAAGTAAAATTGAGCAACTTCTAGATTGAATAACAGCTCGCTAAGAGAGTCTTTCAATATGTCAAGTTTCTTGATTTCTAATATTAGATTCTCAGTTTCTTCAAATATCACTCCTGAACTTTCATCCAATATAGACTGATGTAACAGATTAGCTCTAAATAACCACCAAATGCAACTTTTGTACTTTAACTGCAAAGCTGTATTGGAGAAGATTCTCTTAGACAAATAAAGAAACTCTATTTTTTGAACATTTATGTTGCACTCATCGTGCAATGATAAATCTTTGAGAGCTTTTTCTCTCATGCATTCAATCCAATCAATATTCTTGGTGACAGGAGGTCCTGTCCAGTTGCACTGGACAAAGTGTAACAATGAAGCTACACCTGTACACAACCAGGACAGATGTGTGTTTGATCTAGATACATTCTTACTCATAATTTCTTCCAAATTATCGCCACATTTTATTGCTTCCATTACAGATGTAGAAAGTTCATTACTTAATATCTCCTCATACTGGCCATTTAATAAGTCATGTATGTTATGTGATAAAGAAACTAAAATTGTAAGAATAATATTAGCTTGCTTAAATGATACATTTTTATTTTAGCATCATGAGTAAAAAATATTTAAACACTGTATAAAATATGTTTCTTGTACAATACCTTCATGTACAGAGTAATTAAGTAGAAGTGCAACTTCTACGTCTGGCTGATCTGTGTTTCCCATATTATCATAGAAGAAAAAACAAAATTGTATTTTCCTCGACAAAACTGGATATTAATTTTATAACAAAACTGAGTTTGAACACCACGTTTTTTTATATTATTTAGGTGCCTAACAACTGACAGCACATTTTTACAAGCACATGGAGCACAGTCTCATTTACTCTATACTTGGCACGACGACACGACCTCTATTTGAACACTACTTTGTAAACAGTGAGCGATATCGCATCGCAATATTTCCATTGATATATCGATTAGCCGAACTCATGATCGATAGTTTTTTATTCGATGTCACTAGAAACGTTACTGAATTTTTTGTAAAAAGAAGGTAGAAGCGCTGCCGTCGTTCGGCACGCACAGATCCTTCTATAAAGATTTTTCGACTCTGGGTTAATACAGTTGAAGCAAATGGCGTCGTAGAGGTGGATATCGTTGCGTCAAAATTCACAAATCATGAATGAATTCTAAGTGTTGCCGCACATTTTTCATGAATTGAGTGTTTTGTCAATTCTGGTAAGTCTACTCTCGATCGTGGTGCATGTTGTGTCAATCGGCCAGACGTTGTAATGTGAGAAATTGTGTATTTTCTTCAGTGATTTCTCAGCATGTAAACAAACATTGTATTACAGAGTACTGTCGAACCACAAAACGCAATTATTACTGTCTCCTTTTGCTATTTGTCTCTTTTAAATAGACCGTATTTTGCAAACTGCAAATGTATTTTATCATATTAATATATTTCTCAGATTCAACATGATTTGAGTTATTTTCTTAGTTTTGCTGCTTCTGAAGTTATGTTACTTGTGAGATTTTTTTCATTGTGTTCACAATGTTATAGGACCACTACAACGTTAATATTTTGACAATAGTATTCAAGATAGATGAAATTTCTCTGTCTTTTATATTTATAAACTCCTTTATTGTCACACACGTGTATCATTTGATGATTTTATCACAGATAGTTTTATTGTCTTTCTGTTACAAGTAATATATTTGATAAGTTAGTATATTTGATTGTATCACAGTATCATTATACTTTTTTATATGCTTCAATATATCTTTATAATATATCTCTTTGCAAATTGCACATATAAAGATATATATTGAATTTTAATTGTTTTTAATTACTATTTTTAATATTCTATAGTATTACATTAATATTTTCAGTATTCTCTGAGACAGTTTAAATTAAACAATGAACGAAGTAAGCGGAGGAAAGCAAGATATACCCAATACTTCGAGTTGGGAAACTTTACCAGGACATGCAGTATCCACAATATCGACCATGCATCATCACCATCAGAATTTGCAGCAAGATACAAATCCAGCAGTTGCACAAGTTATAGTTCCTACACCTGTGAAGATTCAAACACCCATGTTAACTCCAGCACAAACTGTAACTGAACACTGTCCTCAACTTGGTCACATGCAACAACCTTCTCTGATAAATCAGGTAAAACAGGAAACTCTGAACAAATAAAATGTATGTATACTTTTAGAATTTGAAAAATCTGAAAAATTTTAAACTAAGAAATTTTTATCTTTAGGAATTAAAAGGTTTTATATTCTTTTTTTTTTTTTTTTTATTATTTCAAGTTCTTAGACTGTACATAATTATTATAGGGTACACCACCAGGAGCTTTTCCGGAACTTGAGTTATCTGTGGAGCTTCAGCAACAAGGTTGGAAAAAATGTTGGAGCAAACGAGAAAATCGACCATACTTTTGGAATAAAATGACTGGTGAATCTCACTGGGTACCACCTCCTCTAAAACCTCAGGTAATGACAAATATTTATTGTAACAGAATATTTTTTTCTTTCAAAGAGTGAAAATTTAACATACATATTGTATCAAAGTTTGATCCAATTACGGATCCTCTTGGTATTTGTGGTGTACCACCTCCTCCTCCTCCTCCTCCTCCTGGAAACGGAGCTATTTCGGGCGGTATACCAGGGGGAACATTGAAACGGCGAGCATCGGAGGAAGGAGTTGTTCCGCCAGCAAAGAAATTTGTGTTAGCGTATGTGTCTAATTTGACATTTGCACTAAAACCATTATCGTAAGACGCAAGTAAATAATTTTTTCAATATTTTTTATTCACCAGAGGCCCGTGGGATTTAGAGATAGGCACGAATGTTGTAATATATGAAAGAGCGCCGTCAAATTTGCTGCACGTTCATCCCGAAGTTGAAGCTCTGCGCTGCGCCTTGTTGGCGAGATTACGACAGTGCTATCAAGAATTGTGTCACACTCGCGAGTCGATAGACGCGCCGAAGGATTCCTTCAATAGATGGCTGATGGAGCGTAAAGTGATCGATTGCGGTTCTGATCCGCTGTTACCAAGTCAATGCTTCCCCGAAATTTCGATGTCTATGTATCGTGAGATCATGAACGATATTCCCATTAAATTGGTAAAGCCCAAGTTCACGGGAGACGCGAGGAAACAGCTGTCGCGTTACGCCGAAGCCGCAAAGAAGATGATTGAATCGAGGGCGGCGTCGTCCGAGAGCCGGAAAGTAGTGAAGTGGAACGCAGAGGATACTTTCCAGTGGCTGAGAAGAACTGTGGGCGCCACGTTCGATGATTTTCAGGACAGGCTTGCTCATTTAAAGCGACAATGTCAACCGCACCTCACACAGACCGTCAAAGCCAGTGTCGAGGGAATATGTCTGAAAATTTATCACTTGTCGACGGAATACGCGAAAAAAGTGAAGGATAAGAACAACCAAATTCTCAAAGATAATGGTTTGGGAGACGTCATACCGCTAGGAGGTCCGGCTAGCACGCAGAGAAAAGTTTGGTGTTATCCAGTGCAGTTTTCTCTCCCAACACCAAGACTTCCGCAGGTGGATTATATTCCCGAGCGCGATCAGACGGTGGTGCGCTTTCACGGTGACGCCGTGTATATCAACAATCTGCACCTCACCAAGTTGGAACAGTTGTACAGGTATAATTGTTTCGACGACAAAAAGTTTGAAATGTTTCTGCCGCGCGTTTGGTGCATGTTGAAACGTTATTACACGTACTTCGGAATCAACGAGGGCCAAGCGACGCAGATGGCTCTTCCGGTAACGGTGTTCGAATGTCTTCAGAGATCTTTTGGCGTTACATTCGAATGTTTCGCCTCGCCTCTGAATTGTTACTTCCGTCAGTATTGTTCGGCGTTCGCAGACACGGATTCGTATTTCGGATCGAGGGGACCATTCTTGGACTTCAGGCCTGTAACCGGATCATTTCAAGCAAATCCGCCCCATTGTGAGGAACTGATGGAAGCGATGGTCAATCATTTTGAACGACTTTTAGCCGACTCGCCGGAACCTTTGTCGTTCATTGTGTTTTTACCCGAATGGCGAGATCCGGCTCCTAATGCGCTCATCAAACTCGAAAGTAGTCACTTCAAGCGCAAGCAGGTGGTGGTGCCTGCTATGGAACACGAATACAGACATGGATTCCAGCATATTATTCCAAAGTACGTTAAGCAAATCACGAATAGATGT
This sequence comes from Pseudomyrmex flavicornis, assembly GCA_014825475.1. NCBI lineage: Eukaryota > Metazoa > Arthropoda > Insecta > Hymenoptera > Formicidae > Pseudomyrmex > Pseudomyrmex flavicornis. The sequence continues at coordinate 16,751 of QVNW01000227.1, forward strand.
AGCATTCATGATATTATCGATACATGAGATGTTAAATGACAATCTTTCTTGTTCTATTCTAGAAATGAGGTAAATATCCGGGCGGTGTACGGTACGCTGGTTGTCTGGTTACAAAATCCAGCTGGTGCTGCGAAATGGGGACCCACGGAGGAGCGCGTGGAAGCTCTGTTGGAAGCGTGGCGACCTGGCCGGGAACGGGAAAGAGATAGACAGGAATTACTCTCTCCGCCGAGACAGACACACCAACCGATACCGGCGACACCAGTACCTGTGCCAACGACGCCAGCAACACCAACTGTGCCACCCGTACAGACGCTACCGAGTCATCCTGTATAATTTTTGAATCGATGTTTTCCGAGAGAGAAAACACGAATAGAGTTTCCGCACTTAAAGATACATTTATAATACGCTGTTTCTTGTAATATAACTTGATCTTGTTAAGGAAATGTTTATTTTATATCTTAGCAGATGTGAGACTAACAACAAGTGTACGAATACGAGAATTTCGTCTGCAGACATTAAACGATCGGTAATACATGAAGACATTACTAAAAAAAAATCACTTTATAGGCAGCATTATTTTCTTTTTTTTGACGACGAAACACTCTTTGATGGCTTAAAGTGTATTATTTGAGATGAATCTTTAAGATATGGTTTTTTTTTTATCGATAGAACTGAGATGATCGACGTTCATTCGGCCTCTGTTCTATGTCAATAGCTGTAAAAAAAAAATTAATGAAAATAGAAAACAACACTGAAAAACGAATATAGAAATACAATATACAGAAATGAATTTGCTTACTAATAAATAAGCACGCATTGCAGAAAGTCTGAATGTTGTAGTAGTGGTTAATTGTTGTCGGTCAATATCTCGGACTTTGTGAGAGATGCGATGCTTCAAATAATATTATACATATATATACATATATTTATTTAATAGATTATATTAAATATATAATCCATTAAGTAGATATATATATACTTAACATAAGTGAGAAACAAGAAATTCACAACATTTTCTTTACTCTGTAAATGTGAAAAGAGATTTTGAATTTAAAACGGGAAAGAGAATGGCGAATGTGTGTGTGTACACAGAGTTCTGTAAGTTTTCATTTTACTTGTATCTTCGAAGAAACGTTTTATTCAAAAAAAAAAAAAAAAAACTAAAAGTAGTTATCAATATTTTCAACTATGACGATCTCTTTCTTTTATACTCGAGAACACAGGAAGGAATCAAGAGTTATGCGTTTCTCGTTTTAGGTAGCTTTGCCGGTGCAATTTTGTATCAGTGTGTAAGTAGATATATATCAGGAAAAACACAAAATTTCCAGCAAGAAAACAAAGCATTTTTTTTAATCGATTAGTAAATACACACATGCATATCATATACGCGACAAGACAAAACTGTGCATTCTGTCTCGTTTCTTTTTGTTTTGTTTTACAATAGTCAATAATCAATAGCTAAAACTATTTACAATTCTTCAAATTAAGATTCCGCATTGATCAAGTGATAAAAACTTTCATAATCCTTCTTACACACATAAGATCTATACACACACACACACACACACACACACACACACACACATATATAAAATCTAGCGTATATCGGAAGGATAAATATAAATCACATATGTACTTGGAAATGAATATATAAGTAGTCTATGCGCACATACATATAAATAATACATATATTTCAAAAATTTATGTAAAAGTATATGTGTGTATATATACATAAGCAAGGATTACGGAAATTAATTTGATCGGATCAAGGTCTAAGAGTAGTTCTCTAATTGGTATGTTAATCACTTCTTGCTGAAAAAGTGAGATACATTTTGTACATAAATTTTGTATATTTTTATTAAGAGTATATAAGAGCCATGTTGTATGCGCTGTGTGTGTTCACTGGTGTGTGTACATACATGTGCATATATATAAACGCACACACGCGCGCGGTCATATATATATACAGTTATATCTTTAGATATAGGAATATAAAATTACATTAATTGATAGTAAATTAAGACAATACATAACAGCTATAAATAAGTTACGTTACGTTTTCGCGAGATTTACTTTATTTTCACAAGCAATAGCAAGCATCTTTTTATTAAATTACACCACAACTTGGTAGAGATTAGATAAATTTTTATTGTAAATTGTTATACTTACAGAATAGTATATATACACAATCAATTAAATTACATTTTTCTATGTTTAACCATTTTTTAGGATTAACGATTTATTTTACGCACGCTTTTTTCTCTGTAAGAGTTTTTAATATAATTTATGCTAATTATATATATATATATATATTTTGTTATAGAATATAAGATTATATATATTGCTTTCGCGCCATAGTTTACATTGTGCAAATAATCATTTAAAGTCTCTTCTTTGAATTGTGATTATTACAATTTTTCTTTCACGATTATGTGAATAATTGTGTATGCTATAATTAGATCTAATAACGTGTGCTATTGTACAGACATAATTTTTTAGAACGCGAAGTTGCGAAGTGTTATCTTTTAAGAGAAAATTTAAATAAAGTTAAGGCACAGATTTATAAAACTTTAGAGATATCATCTGCATAGGAACGTTTGCTATGGCAAACTGAGAAAGTGCAAGCTATTAATCACAAAAAAAAAAAAACAAAAGACAAAATTCGCAACAAAGATTGTTTCGTACGTTCGGCGACAAATTTGTTCACGTTTTGGAGAGATCATCCATTTTCTTCGATGTTGGACAGGAGTCGAGAAATGAATTAATGTTTTTCAATAATACACAGGCTTCGTCGTTTTCACACATTAATTCGTACACGGACAAATCTCGGGCGTCCGCGATAATATTTTCCAATACATTTTTCAGTGCTTGCAGATCAAACATACAGTGATTTCGTCCGAAACAATACTTATTGAAGCTTACAACTTGGCTCTTTTTTATCATAGCATGTAAACGATTCTTAGCAATAAATGATATAAACTCGAAGAATTGTTTGTAGTCCATGCCGTACGAGGTTTTCAGCATCAGCTGACAATGTTCGCTCCAGTTTTTCATGTCCTTACAATCGTCAACTTCTTTCATGACGGACCTTAATTCATTCTTTAGTGCACACCATACATTCATGATATTACAGCCATTGATCCAATTATGGTTAGTGGAAATTGTATCTTCCTGCACATGACAAAAGAGAGAGAGAGAGAGAGAAGGAGGGAGTGCACGCGAGATACTTAATAATTTAAACTTTCAAAGAACTTCTTCTTTAAATTCATATTTACCAAATTCCAAACTTGATGATGCCATCCGGATGGCACAAATATAATCTCTCCTGCTTCTTGAATCACGTCGAAACATTTTAATTTTTTACTATCGTACATTTTGTATTTTGTTCGATCATTAAGCTCTTCTGAGATCACGTCGTAAGCTAACTGCCCATAAAGATCGCGAAGATAATATTCCTCGTGCGGCGGGAAGAATAACCATTTCTTTCTTCCAACTATATTAGCGGACCAGCTGTACGATGTAAAAACATCCGCGTGTAACGGAGTCCTAAGCACATTTGTTATACAGCAACAGTTAGAAAAACAAACACTCAATCTTGGACAAGTCTAGAAGACTGTATTATTAAAAAGTACATCTACCATGTGTTTTTTGGTCCCATATATACGAACATATAATCGTCATTTAATTCAGGATGAGCGATGTAATACTCGTTCAACCAGTCGGACGCAAAATATCGAGGCACTTCGTAAATCGGGACATTGGGAAAGTTCTTCACGCAATGCCAATCTTTCAGGTACAACAGAGGCATTGATTTGGCGTAATCGTTTTGCTTGTAACTGATCCAATATTTCAAGTAACTCTCCATGGACATGTCATCCTTGAATTGCGAGTTGTAGAACTTTTTATTACAATCGGCGACTGGGACAGCGCAGTGTCCTGGGACAATTGTAAATTACGTTAACAAGATTGGTTACAGGTCTAATCTATTTTTCACGTACCGAACAACGAGTTTAGAGCTTCGAAATTTGGCGCTCCGTCGAGCACCCATTGACGTCTGCACGGCCAGTTCTCGGTTGCCTCTAAATCGATGACACACGGTTTGTTGCGTGTCAGATACTCGGAGAAGAAATCATTATACGTCACCTTCAAGTCAATTCGGTCAATCGTATCGATGACACGACTGTTCTTCTCAACCGGGTGCGAACTGTCAATCTCGATGATTGTTGACATGACCAAACTTTGATCATCATCGTTACCAAGTTGACATAAAATTATCGCGTTCGCAGTCAAACGACAATAAGAATAATGAATGGACGTACGATGGATGGACACCACCTCGAACCCTGTCAAAATTTGTACTCATTCGATGCGTTTTTAGATGCGAAACCAAAAAGCCTAGTTTTACAAGAAAAAGGATGATCCGTCACATTGTCAGAACGAGGCTGGGACGAAGCGATGTAAACACACGCAGCAGACAGTAGCCAACCGCCGCGCATGAACCTCAAACCGGTATCACACTACGGATTAGAGTCGTGATTACTTCGGATTCAACCAATCAGATCGAAGTTCGCCAATCTCGAATTAGCTCGATCTGTTTCGATTGGTTACATTCGAATGCAATCTCAATCCTGATTCGCAGTGTGATACCGGTGCTTGCCCTACCGGTTGCGCTACTGTTGTTATACCCGTCACGAAAGGTTGGTTCTCACCTGGTTGGTTTTCGCGACGTGACCGAACGCGTTGGATGTCGTACGTTCGGTTTTTCCTTGACGCTCTCCTTGAAACGAAAAGCTCTTTCGGAGAATCGTCGCTCGGTGTGCTCGAACGGACTTTTCACAGTCGCTGACAGTTGCGCGATAACGCAGGAAAGAGTGAAATGCAACTGTGTCAACGTGCGCTATAGCGCGACAAAGTTTTTTCGCATTTCCGGATTTTCACGTTTCGTCCTGTCAATTAAATCTTTCGGTAAATTACAAAATCTCAGTTACACGTACACGTATGTATTAATACCCGTGACATCTCAATCACGGTGTTACAAAATGTTAGCGCTTCGTTGAGCGCCCGAACGGTGCTGGGAAATGATGCAAGCGCGTTATACTCGCAGGAGCAACAGGTTGCATGTGGCAAGAGCGCATAGAAATAGCGGTGCTTTCTCAGTTTAATTGAAGTTCATAAATAATTAAATTGCGCGCGATGTAAGTGCACGCGATCTCTTGTAAGATTTATTTAAATTAAAAAAAAATTTTTTTTAATATTAAATAAAAGAAACAATAATATGTGTTTTTTGTAGAAAGTTATTCTGTAAGAAGAGACAACGCGAGAAGAGAGAGAAAGGAATTAATAGCGATATATATAATAATAATAGCAGTTCTGTATCGCGCTTCTCAACCGGATAATACGGATTCCAAGGTCGGGACAAAAACCCGCTTCTCACCCGCAAGAAAATGAGGAATGAGATGCGTGCTATGCAGTTCTTAGGAAAGGCGACAGCCGTTTTCGTCGTCGGTGCTGCGGTGCGGCATTGTACGTGCCGTCGGTGTAAATATTGAGCAAGTGACGTAATTGGTTGCGCGAGGCATGATAATAAGCGGAGGACTTGTTACCCGTCGGCAAACATCGCGATCAGATAAAACGCACGAAAATTGCTCCCCATTTTGAGGTCGACGCTCCGTTTGTACCTGTTCGGGAAGTCGATTTTGATAAGAGAGTTTCAGTTTGAATCCGTCATCGTCGCCGGTCTGTTCTTCCCCCGCATCGACGATTGAAATGGAGGTATGTCCGTTATGAAAACAAAAAATATACATGTATGTAATTATCATCCAACTAAGGAAGATGGAGGAAGGCACAAAAAGTGTAATCAGAACAGACAAAAAACTCATGAACGCAACGCGGTTGTTTTCTTTAGCTAGATAAGATTTAACAGCAAAAAATTGAATCTAAATTAACGCACTGCTTTCCTAAGATAGTTCACTTCAAACTATATCTATCTGTTTTATTATATGTGAAAATCAAACTTTCCGCTAACTCGAAAAAAATCTTTACAATTTGAATTTTTTTATTTTCCGCAGAGAAGAAATTTTGTATAACTTGAAAAGGAATAAGATTAACTTGAAATATATTTACGAACGAATCAGTTGCCTGCTTTTACACTTCTCTACAACAGAATTTTAATTAATTTAAATGAAATCTCCATAGCTGGAATTATTTCATCTGTTCTTTTGACATTTTCGAGATAGAAAATTGTGTGAAACAATCCCACACGAAAAAAACGTCCATACAAACTTCCAGATAGATAATCATTAAATCTAGCATAAACATTTTTATGAACGTCCATTCCAGATATCTAACGAACGTTATGCCTAAGAATTCAGAGAAACAAATGAGTTTTTAGATAATGAGAAGAAGTTTTAAATAAATTCTTACGAATCTTAACACCACACAAGGAAATACTGAGAACCAACGAAAAAAAAAACACATTTCTATTCATGAAACATTTGCATACAGCTTCCAATTTATGCGTACATAAGTGTGCGTATGCGCACGTGTGTGTGTGTGTGTGTGTGTGTGTCTATACGTACATTCATATATGTATATATTTGAGCGATACACTTTCCGTCTGGATAATCAACATTCTTCAATGAATACGTATCCGGAATCGAAAACACGGCATCGATAAGAATCCGTAAAAGCTTAGTAAGCAAAATCTCGTGTAATAATAAAATCATAATTCAATATCCAGTACGCGATTATCTGATAAGAGAGGAGAGAAAAGGCGAAGCGAGAAGAATAGAGAGAAGAAAAAATTCGATAATGTAACATGTACAACTTTTGTACAAGATAAAACACACCGGAGAGAGAGAAAGAGAGAGAAAGAGAGAGAGTTTACGAAAGTGGAAAGAGAGAAGGAGACTTATTAAAACGCGCTAAATATATTTTAAGTATGTTAAGAATGTTGATAATGCCGAAGAGATCGCATCGTCGATATACATATAAGTCGGTCATCAAGATGTTCTGAAAAGAGGCAAAAATGTGATGCACATTGGAGGAGAGAACGACGAAAGAGCGGTGTTGAGGAAGAGTCGTGGCCTATTTCTTTTAGAAAGGAAATGATGATTACAGTTAAAGCGGTTGCTCCTCTCTTCAGCATTCGTTCAGTTTTCTGAGGACGACATTCCTTACCGGTCTCACCAGTTGCGTCCCTTTCGTGAGAGACAGTATCCCTCTCAGAGCGGAATGAACCAACGAGAACAAAAGCAAGCTGGTACACGATCGCGATAATAGCGCTAATAGATACGGATTTATTGATAGACACTTGAAAATCACTTCACCATAGCCTTGAGTCTCTCTCTTTTTCTTTCTCTCTCTCTCTCTCGACGTGATCGTTATCGCCTCCATCATAATTTCGGTTCCGCCTGTATCTTTTTTTTTCAGGAAACGTGTTGTTTTATCAGTACGATATACCGTACATGACGTGTCGCGGATAGTTGCGAAAAAAACCGTGCGTTTTTTAATTCGAGAGATAAAATGATGATAACGCTCGCGTTGTTTGTTTTGCGACAAGTAATGAGGTAGATCGTTGTTGCAGCGAGCGACTCGTTGCATCTCTAGAAAAATCTAGCTGCATTGTTACTTAGAAGTTTCTTGTGTGAGTGCACGCAGGCCGAACATAGATCGGAACAACTGAGGAGGGCAACGGACAGAATACAAAGAGAGATCGAGGAAGTTACCGAGAGGGAGCACGAATTGCGGAACGTGGGTAGCATTAAGACGATATCTCACGAAACGGTGGATTCCAAGGTATCTTAAAAAAAAAAATTGGAGTTTAAGATAATTCTAGTCCGTGTATATAAGTTTTGTTTTATTTATTTATTTTTTCGAGTTATCGATGTATCTACTGTAATTGTTTATTGTGCGCACAAAAATAATATTAAGAAATAACATTGAGTTTTTCTCTCCTAAAAAAAAAAAAAAAAACAATACCTGAAGAAAAGATAAAACTATGTTTTTCGGAAGACTTGAAAAATTGCTATCTAGAGAAAGATGATTCGCTTGTATTTTGACGCGTAATATATTTAATTAGTGATCTGCTGCACATCTGCGCTCAGGTGCGTCGCATGCCTCAAGCTCTATCTTCGGGCAAGCTGAAGAGGACAACATCTACGCCGCAGATACTGGAAGCGGTTAGTCTGACATCGTTTTCGTCGAATCTGCCGCCGAAGATGACAAACGGTGTGATATCCACACGCACGACGCCGCAACCGTTGCGCTTCGCCAGCGCGCCAAGCCAGAAGGGTTTGATGCACAGATTCCTGGCCACGCGGGGGAAGATCTACAAGACCAAATCGGCGAACAACGACAGTCTGGGTTCCTCCATCACGCCAACTATCGCGCTCAATCCTCTGAGCATCAAAGCCTTCAACAGAACGTTGGAGATACAATTGGATCCGGAAGACGAGCCAAAGAAACCAATGGCGAGAAAAGGATACATTCCCGTCGAGCAAAAGATCCAGAAAGAGTTGCATGATATGAAGGAACGAGAGAACGAATTGAGGTATTGACATTTTTTTTCAAATGTTTTTCGCAACACACACACACACACACACACACACAGAGTTTTAACTTAAAAACTATTTTTCACCTCGGACTAACTGTTTTCTTGAAGATCTCAGATTTTTGAAATATAAAAAAATTTTAAACTAACTTAGATCTTTAAAGGACATTTGAATTTTTAAAATTTGTTTAACATCTTTGTATGTGCAAAACGAAGGAAGTATTAAGGATTGTACCATATTGCCAAGGTAAATTTTGCCCGTTTCTTATAAAAGTCCGACTCGATTCGTATTCTCGCGCAATCGACGAGAGATTGCAGTAATCTCTTTTTTTTCCCAGACTGATGAGATCGCAGATGCTGGCCAAGTCTCAGCCGAATCTACTCGATATAGGAAACGATAACGATTCCGATATTTACGATGGCTCCAATTCGCTTAAAAGCGGCACTTCCACCAACACTCTGAACGAGGACGAGATCGAGAGAGAACACAAGGGAAAACACAAGGTAAAGAGAATCTTTGGAATATAAGATAATCGAATTGATCTTTATCGAAGTATAACTATATATTTATAAACGTATTTATATTTTTATCTCAATAACGTTACTTTCACAAGCGATAAAATTCTCTTGTTACATGTGTAGCCTAATCCACGACGTCGTAGCACGCTTATCGCGCAATGGGAGAACTTGATAGCGGCCAAGAAAGAATCTATCGAAAATAACAACGAAAACGATAATTATTTTTAGAAGTTCCACATATTGCTTTTGAATGATTTTACTCTCGCCCTTTTTCTACCCTTATTTATCTAGATGTTTTGAGATTGTAAATTTACTTTAGATTTTATGTCTCTTGGCATAAAATTGTAATATTATATACGTATATATTGTTAATTAGAATATATATATATTGTATCGACTATACAGCTGCTTATCTTCAGTATTACGGTGGCAGCTAAACAAAATGCCGTATCTTGTTACGGAATCGAAGGACGTTTTTTTTTTAATGATAAATTTTAATAAAGATTAACGTCGTATTGAATATTGTAAAATACTTTTTTTTTCGCGGGAAACAAAAATAAAAAGGTTTACTAATAGATTTCTGTAGGTGTGTTGTGAAATTACAATTAAAAGTCGAGTCGACAGCTCACATAGTAATATATATATATGTGTGTGTATAAATACCTGTAGAAATATGTACGTGTATTAATGACTGTAGGAATTGATTAAGATTGTTCGATCGAACGCATGTGTACGAAAATGTAGTTGCTATTATAATAGTGAATATGTGCAATTGCATATTATATTTATTACAGAATATGTGTAAGATGATTTTTTCTCATTATCTGTACAATAACACGAAAGCGATTATTCTTGTTGTGTTTTCAAAACACATTGAACTTGAGAAGTTTTGAATAAACTGTTAAAAAGTTATTAACAAAATTATTCCGTTTCTCTCAAGACACACATTGTTATAAACAAGTGAGTATAGGTGAAAAGATGAAAGAAGGTTTTTTAATTTTTCACTAGTGTCAGTTTTCTCTCTGCTGGACGGACACTAGCGCCGTTACGAAAGTGTCCACAGTTCGACGTATAGAAGAAAATAATGAAAACAAATCAATGAGTAACTAAAGAAGGTGAGACTATTTTATAAGATTTATCATCGATAAGATGAATCAAAGTTTAAAAAACTTTTGAGCTTACGCGTGTTTTGTTAAAAATTTTCTCAGAAGAAGAAAGACAAAACGTCTTCGTGTGAAGAGGGCGAATCCTGCATCAGTAAACACTAATATACAGATGAATTATTGGAGCAATCGTGTTCCTCCGCAGCAGGAGTACTATTCCGTACCTCCAGCTCCATCGAGATCTCTACCGCCTCAAGCACCAAATTTCCCATTGTCCGCTTACGATGATCAATCCCAGTATCACTCGACTTACAACACTTCGTGCTCTTACAACGTACCGCCTCCCAACGTGTCAAATGTTAAGCCAATAGATTTTGTGTATCCTCCCGCGCCTTCTTCATATTACAACGAGACGGCCAATTCTTACGATGTGTCTTATCAGGATCCTGCGTATCCGCAGTACAATAATCAGTATAGCAATCAGTATTACAGCGGAGTGAATTCCGCGCAACAATCGGAGCACGAAACTTACAATACGAATCAGACTGGCGATGTGTATCATAACAATGAGTGGAATTCCAATTATTCTTCGTCAAATTGGACAACGCACGAGAGTAATCATCAAATCACGTGGCATCATACAAACCAAGTGTACGACAACAAGAAACCATATTATCCGCAAACTTACGAATTTCCTCAAAGAACAAAGGAGACCGAATGGAAGTATGAAAGTAGAAAAATATTCGATTACAAAAGCAGCAGAAGAAGATCAAGAAGTCCAGAAGAGAATAGATCGGAAAAAAGCTACAGATCAAGATACAAGGATGATAGAGACACATATCGTTACCATAGCAAAGAGAAGTCTTCCTCGAGAGATGTTTATGATAGCGGATACTACAATAGGAAATTTGAACACAAGAGAGACAGAAGTTATACGTCTCATTCAGATAGATCTTCCGAAGTGAGTAGCAGAAGGAGAAAAAGATCGAGATCGCCAGAATCGTATTCGAGAGACGCAACGCCAATCTCAAATGCCAGAAAACAAAAGATTCTCACCGAGAGAGAACAAATTTTAGAGAAATACAGGTAAGAAATAGTTTTTCAAAGATTGGACATGTCTATACTATGTGTATACACATATCTTTGTGAGATTTTATCACAATAAATGTTAATTTTCATAGGCGTAATTATTGCGCAACCAGTAAGGACATACAACGAAAACTGAATGAATTGTCGGCAATCGGATCGGAAGGTATACTCGAAAATGAGAAGAGGATTTGGACGCGTACAGCACCAGCGGATCTCTACTATGTCAGAGATGAGAATAATCCAAAACTAATGAAAAGTACCGTCAAACTAGAAGAATTGTGTGCAACATTCAAGAAACTGTTGATCGACAGAGCAGCTGCAGCAAGAGCATTGCAGGTATTTCCTGAATCTTGAAATACATGCAAGAGATTTTCTTTTTTAAATGTACTTTTTTAATTAAAAAATTTCTATTTAGCCGCCTTATGAACCACCGCCAAGAAAAACCAAAGCGCGCATGTGTCCTCACAAGTCCGAGGCTTGCAGTAGTTCTTCGTCTGACAGTGACAGCTCCACGGATGAGGATGACAGAGCAATGGAAGAGTTAATGGCAAAGAAACAGCATCCGCAAAGATTGCATCCTGAAATGTGGTTCAACGATCCTGGAGAGGTATGTGTGTTCAAACTGTTTCTTGAATTGTTTTTCTCATCATCTCTTGTCACTAATATGTTACAACTTATTTTTCACAGATGAATGACGGTCCCTTATGTAGATGCAGCGCGAAATCACGGCGCTCCGGTATAAGACACGGAATTTACGCGGGAGAGAGCGCGATAAACAAATGCGACTTGAATTCGAACAATGCGGATAAATTGTATCACTACAGAATAACCATCAGTCCGCCGACCAATTTTCTCACTAAAACACCGACCATTATCAAACATGACGAGCATGAGTTCATATTCGAGGGCTTTTCCATGCTCTCTCATTTTCCTCTGGTCAAATTGCCCACGTGTAAAGTCATAAGATTCAACATTGAATACACGATTCTTTACATAGAGGAAAAATTGCCAGAAAATTTTACGATAATGGAACTCGATTGCTTCCGTAAGTAAACGTGCGCGCACGTTTCCTATCTCTTACGCACAAATTTATTTCTCATCTGTCGTCTTTTTATTTTTCTACATAAAATTACGATTAATTTTCTCAGAAACGTACTTGTTCAGAGAAATTTTGGAGCTTGTCGACTTTGACTTGCACGCGGCACACGACAAATCCGGCTGCGGACAGTTCCATTTCATGCCGAGATTTGTGCGCGATTTGGCTGACAACGGACAAGAAATCTTGTCGATGAACGAGGTTCTTAATTACTTGATAAAAAGCAGCACGCTACTGATAGATCCGGACGATCTGCCTAGATTGGTGGCCATGCCGCAGCACTTGTGGCAGGACTTTGCGGATCAAGTGAAGGGAATGGTCGTAACTTACCCAGGCAAGAAACCATGCAGCATTCGCGTCGATCAGCTAGACAGAAACCAAGCGAATCACGACAAGTCCGAGCAAGGAAACCAATCGTCTATTGCCTATCCCGAAATAGTGCATTTTGGTATTCGTCCGCCGCAACTCAGCTATGCGGGAAATGCGGAGTAAGTATCGTACATGATGGTTTCAAAATATCTGTTCTCGGTTTAGTTGATCAATAAATTTTCTGTAAATTTATTTAGTTACCAAAAAGCGTGGAGGGATTATGTGAAATTTCGTCATCTGCTCGCGAACATGTCGAAACCGTCTTTCGAGGATAAGAGAAAATTGGAAGCGAAGGAGAACAGGGTGCAGGAGCTGCGCACGCAGAGTAAGATGAAACGCGATGTGACGGTGGACGTCAGCTCCGAAGGATTTTACAGAACCGGCATCATGTGCGACATAGTGCAGCACGCGATGCTGATACCGGTGTTGGTCTGTCATCTGAGATTTCACAAGTCGTTGGACAATTTGGAACGTATATTGGGTTACAGCTTCAAGAACAGATACCTGCTCCAGCTGGCTCTCACGCATCCCAGTTATCGCGAGAACTTCGGCACAAATCCGGATCACGCGCGAAACTCCTTAACGAATTGCGGCATAAGACAACCGGAGTACGGCGATCGCAGGATCCATTACTTGAACACACGGAAACGCGGTATCAACACTCTGATAAATATAATGTCCAGATTCGGCGCAAAAACGGAAACAGAATCGTCAATAGCGCACAACGAACGGTTGGAATTCCTGGGCGACGCAGTCGTCGAGTTCATCACGTCTATTCACCTCTTCCACATGTTCCCGGACTTGGAGGAAGGCGGACTGGCTACGTACAGAGCGGCGATCGTGCAAAATCAACATCTCGCCGTGTTGGCGAAGAAACTGAACTTAGAGGAGTACATGCTCTACGCTCACGGTAGCGATCTCTGCCACGACTTGGAGCTGAGACACGCGATGGCGAATTGTTTCGAAGCGCTGATGGGCTCGCTGTTTCTCGACGGCGGGATAGAGGTTGCCGATAAGGTTTTTGGCGAAACGCTCTTCAAAGATGAAGATGATCTCGCCAAAGTTTGGGTCAATTATCCACGCCATCCTCTTCAAGAACAGGAACCGACTGGAGACAGACAGTGGATTCCGAGTTTCGAGCTGCTACAGGTAGATGCATATTACATATCAACCAACTTAATTGTGAAGGACGTGTTTCTAATTACGTGATCTCTTGTATTATCAGAAATTGACCAAATTCGAAGAGTCAATTGGAATCGAGTTCACTCACATCCGGCTCCTTGCCAGAGCGTTCACTGATCGTAGCATCGGATACACCAATCTAACATTAGGATCTAATCAACGATTGGAGTTTCTAGGAGATACCGTGTTGCAGCTCATTGTTTCGGAATATCTATATAAGTTCTTTCCGGAACATCACGAGGGACATTTATCGGTAAACAATTTATTATTTCGACCTAATTTTATTTTATTTTTTCTATCAATCCGATCAACATTTTTCCTGTAGTTATTGCGAAGTTCTCTGGTGAACAATAAAACGCAGGCAGTGGTCTGCGACGACTTGGGTATGACTCAGTACGCACTTTATGGCAATCCGAAAGCCGAATTGAAAACGAAAGACAGAGCGGACTTGCTCGAGGCTTTCCTTGGCGCGCTTTACGTCGATAAAGGTTTGCAATATTGTCACGTGTTTTGCGACGTGTGTTTCTTCCCACGCTTGCAAGATTTTATTATGAATCAAGAATGGAATGATCCGAAGAGTAAATTGCAACAATGTTGCTTGACTTTGAGAACTATGGACGGTGGAGAACCAGATATTCCTGTGTACAAGTAAGTTCTCTTTCGACTGCGGCAGGAAATATATTACGGTGATAGTTTTTGATTTTCATTTCTCTGTTACTTTTTGTTAATTTTTGTTTCGTTTCGATTTCAGAGTTATTGAATGCAAAGGACCTACCAATACAAGAGTTTACACTGTCGCTGTATATTTCCAAGGAAAACGACTGGCCAAGGCGTCGGGACACAGCATCCAGGAAGCGGAAATGAACTCGGCTAAAGAGGCTCTAGAAAAATCTCAAAGTATCATACGCGCAAAGAAAAACGAAAGTAATGATTCTTTCTATGTGTATTATTGTTACTGTATATCTATTTCACGATTTTTGCAGACTTGTTCCCACAACTGGATCATCAAAAACGCGTAATAGCTAAAAGCATGAAGATGCAGCAGTGGCCGATCAAACAGAAACAAAGGGGAAGATCGGGAAGATCCAACGACAGATCAGAAAGATCTAACGACGATTCGGACGACTCTTGTCAAACACGGAGGAGTCGTAGCAGAGAGCCTGCTTCGAAAAAAAGAGATACAACAAAAAAGAACTGAATGCTCTCGTCAGTCAGTCTTCGTGTTAATAGTAAAAAAAATGCATATATATATAGTTTTTATATTAGAGCATAAATACGGAAGAATCAAGTATATTTTGTTTGTAATATGTATATATAATTAAATTGTATTATTTAATTTTTTCCTTTATGACAAAAATTCTTGATTTTTGTCAGTTATATACCTAACTTCTTGTTTAGACACTCTTGAAAGATTATGCTAGAGTGCATTTTATTCTTTTTATAAAAGAACATATATATATATATATATATATATATACACATGTATATACATTTTGTTAATGTAATTTATATGGTTAATAAAAAAGAATAAATAATTTACAAAGTGTGTTGTATATTTACCTTGTATGCATTTACTTCCGGACTTGATCGCTGCGAACGTGTGTAGTCATCACAAAGAAGTTTTTAAAAATTTGATAAAATTTTTTTTTTATATTTGCTCGATTTTACATTGAAAAAACTAAGAACAGTCTTTTTTCGTTAACTCTCCTTTCGTTTCTCTTCGATTTTTTTCAATATCGGGTTGGTTTGATTCAACAAATAACTGTTCTCTTCAAGTATCTTGTTGCATAATTCCATATTGTCTAAAATATTCTGCAATTCCCAGTGTTTTCTGAGTAAAGCAATACTCATGTCGAACAAAGCGTATCGAAAACATTGTATTTGCGTGCACGTAGCAACGCTGTGAAGCTGCATCCCTATTTCATGAACTAGAGTTTTTAAATACATGTCGTTTTCGTTTATACAAACAATTTCTGCAAAGCAATATGTACAATAAAAATATTGTTATCAGTATAATTTATAATCTTCATTTTATATATGACAAACGTAACAAACACTTACCTAAGGTAAAATCAGGGGAATTAAAGTCTATACATCTTATAGTGTATATCATTGGAATATTCTTGTTTGCAGGCCTTATTAGACCTTGTACAGCTAATTCATATGCAGCTTGACTCTGTATATGCACTCCGCTCAATCTAGGCATACAGAAAAGTATGTATACATTTATATGTTATAAACTTTGGGTAAAAAAATAATCTCATGGTGCTTTCATTAATTATTCACGTAACATACTCGAACATCTTTTTTTGATGAGCAGCCTGTATGGCTGCGCATATTTTATCAATATCCCTGCGCTTTATATATTTGTAGGTAGATTTTTCAACGATTTTTCCAGTTTTAAAATAAGTGTTTGTTGCTTGGCCAAGGATACCCTTGACTCTGTAACTAGTGGGAGACTTAGAATCCTTCAGTTTGTTGATCCATTTAGTGCCATTGTTGATACCACAAATCATGAGTCCTGACATGTCTGTGGTCAGGTAATTAGCACATACCAGTTTGAAATCTTCAGGCTGATATCGTGGTCCCACTACCAACGGATGATCTGCGTAGCTCGGATGTGTAATTACTCTCATTTGTTTTGTCGTGTCACCCTCTATGCGAACATGTTGTTTCGGTGGACGAACGTTCATGCTATTCAAATCTGAAAACATCAGATATCATTCTTGACATTCGTATTAATCAATTTTGAAAAATATACAAGTATTATCCTTGATGAGAGACAAAGGAAGAAACAAATTGTAATATTATAAATCAATATTATTACATTGATTCTCTACCTTCACAGAGACGATGAATTATAGTATGTCGTGTGTTCAAGTATGTGACGGCTGATGGTTTATAAACGGCAAACACACCATTTAATACTTTCCACGCTATTCTGGCATCAGAAACATAAGATGTCACTTTTGGAATCACGTTACTCATTTTATTCTAATATGACTTGTCGTTTCTTGCTATTTTCTTTGTATTTATTCCTGTTGCGACCGGCTAAATCGCATTAATTTTTTGTTTTATTTAAATCCAAAACACATTAATTTTTTATTTATGTGATACATAACGTGCTGTCAATTTCCACTTCAGGTTATGTCGCTTTGTTGTTGGTCTTTTTAAGAAGAGACAGTTTACTTAACGTACGCAAGGTGGCGCATGGATAAGCCGTAAGTGTAAGTGCCCGAGAACCAGAGGAAAACACTGTGACCATAACCACAAGAAGAGGCGGAATATAATCGTGTTTCTCTTAAGGATCAGTAACACGCGTAATAAGATAATTCGGAAATTGTCTAATGCCACTCGGTAATAAACCAGAATGCGTGAAGTGCGGGACTCGGGAGACGCCGTTGTGGCACTCGACTGATGCTGGTAACCTGTGCAACGCGTGCTTGGAAGACGAACGGAATGCCGAGGCAAACACGTCTTCCAAGACAGACGATGACGACAAAAGCGGCTTGCTGAAGCCTAGGAGAAGCACTAGGATTACCAAATATTGCAACACAAAAGCAACAGGTTCATACAGAGTTATTCCCAAGGGCAAAGGTCGCAGGAACTTGTTTAAAAAAACGGTATGCAAAAGCGTGCAAATTCATCGTCGACTTTATCGATTTATAACAAACAATTATAAGAGTATTATTATATATATAAGAGATTTTATAAGATTGTATATCTATTAGAAAAACAATAAAAGATCACAAAACATTTCTCGTAGAGTTCACAGAATAATTGATCAGTTATACACGCATTTGCCTACAGCCAATCAAAGCACCTACTGCCACCGCAACTCCAGTCACAAGCAACTATGTGTTCTACAAAGGCACATATTTTCAAGTTGGAGATGTAGTTTCTGTACTTGACGTAGACGGTGGTGTTTTTTATGCCCAGATACGTGGCTTATTGACCGATCAGTATTGCGAAAAGAGTGCAGCTCTTACCTGGCTAATACCCACTTCAGCTAGGTAATTCTCATTCAGCAATGTTCCACTATCTCACTTCCTTACAACATTATTTAAGGATTGTAGAGATATTAAATAATACGTTTTTTTTTGTATGTATGTACGTGCTTTCTAGTCCTCCACCAGACGAAGGTTTCGCTCCCGAAACGTATATGATCGGACCGGAGGAAGATTTGCCACGCAAATTGGAATGTATGGAATTTGTAATGCATGCGCCGTCGGATTATTTTAAACTGAAAAATTCACCGTATCCACCTCCATTGACAGAAAAAGGAGCAGGTTTTATATGGACGACTCCTAGAAATGAAATCCTCTTATCTAAAAAGCATTAATTCTTATAGAATGTATTGTTAATTTTTTTTAATACAGATATATTTATATAAATATACATAGATAAATTTATGTAAATATATAAGAAATGGACACGTTGATTTCCATAAATTTTTAGTCGAATAATGCTTGAGTGTATTGTCAAATATGTAAATATTTTTACAGATCTTACAGTTAGTAATAGCAGAGAAATTATACATATAAAAAAGTAAGAAAATGAGTTACATCGTGTAAGAGAAAAAGCTGTTTTTCTTATGCAATTTATTGTTAGAATAGATGTGTATGTGTTCGTCTATACATACGTGTGCTTATGTTGTAAATATGAAATAATTTTTATACATATAAGATACGGAAAATGATATACACACTTATGTGCCATATTGTTCAGCAAGTATATTTTTTCATTGCAATAATAACATTTTAATGTCTTATATTTCTAGCGAGTAACTGTGAACATGTCTTTCTCTTGTTTTGATGGAATGCGGAATTACTTTATAGAAAGATAACAATAATAATATTAAAATTGAATCTATGGACTGGATATTGTTTTAATACACTTCTTAGCGTACGTATAAAACTTTGAGCAACATCTTGTATGTTGCGAAGGTTTCTTTTTTAAAAATATTTTCCAAAATTCTCTTTCATGTGTATTGCACTGACTCCCTGTCCTGTTCGCGTCTTTTGCCGATGGAACTGTATTCCAGATAGGGATCAGACAAAGAGTTCATTCTTAGCTCTGGTACCGTTGAAAGTACGGGATATACACAGAAGAAGCAGATAACATCGGTGCATTTTCGCTTGCTTGAAGGGAAGGAAAAGGTGTCCTCGTCGCGGTGGTGGTGCTGGTGGTGGTGGTAGTAGTAGTGGCGGTGTCGGCTATATTCGGGATGACAGAAGAGACCAGTCAGCTCGGTGCCAACGAAGTTACGGCTGGTCAGAATTTGAGGTCTTTTATAGCCTGCGGCAAGTCAGGCAGCTTCATATCCTTTATTTGTTGTGGTATATTCATGTTCTTCACGGCTGATACAGCACGCGCGGGCGCTGCTGTGATTCCCGCCTGCACACACCATACGGTTGGAAGAGAAGTGTGGAGAAGAAACGTAGACAACACAATTTCGGGAAGATTTAATAAAAAAAAAAAAAATCTTAGCCAGCCCAAGATCTCTTTTTAACTTTAGGAGCGAAGGCAAAATGTGACGGATGAATATACATGATGGCATTTATTTTTACAGAGCATTGCGACGTATACATTATCAAGGCACTCTGCTTGCACGATACAGCGGACAATTACAAAAAAACAAATTGCATCGCCATGCGTATTACGCTCACTCTTCATAAAACTACAAAGAATTTTTTTAACACTCAAGAATCTTAGTCAAAATCTAATCTGAATCTCAGAGATAAGAGCGTGTCACAGGTACGTTTTATATACATATGTATGCAGGAATGAGATTGTACAAAAGTGGCCTGATTTGCTACTGTCGATTTAATGAGGGGGCCCCAGAAAGACAAGCGGACGGGGTGAATAAGACCGTCTGGATTTGTAAGTCCCCTAAAATTGATGTTACGTCGATCAGTCCTACCCATTCTATGAAAATCAAATTTGCTCTACAGATATTCGCACCGCATGCATAGCTAGAGTGTAAAATATTGAATAGGCTACTTGCAAGCAGTGTTAACATTTTGAAGCTTACTTGAGAGAAAAAATAAACACACATTTGTTACTAAGCAATAAGTTAAAAAATTTTGATTTCCTAGCTCAGCTTTCATGTATGCAAGACATGGATATGAGTTTGGATGTAAGTTATAGAAATTTCTTTGTGTCAAGAGCACAGTTTTAAACAAAATTCCGCTCTAATTTCCCCACATTTTAATTGCATTTTGAATTGTCAAATATTTAAAATATTCAAATTGAAAGATTCAAGTTAAAAACAGATCATAGCTAAGATAAAAAAAAACTACAATGACCAGCCTTACCTCTTGTTTTTCTAATTTATTTTGATCCTCGATCCTTGTGAGAATCTCAGTCATATTGGTCTCAAGAACCATGCCACCCATCACCAATTCGTTAAGTATATAATGTACTTTGTCCACGTGAAAAATGAGATCGAGTTCGCACACGTTCTCAAAACATTTATCTAGGGTTTCAACAAAGACTTGTATCAAATCCAAGATCCCTAGTTCTGATTCTGAACTATCAACACAGAATACAAAGTAGAGCGTAGCGTAGTGTCGATAAATTAATTTATAGTCAGATCCACCAATCAGACTACCACCTTCTAAAAAATTGCACACGTTATCATCTCTTTTTGAGACAAGCTGAAATGTCTCCTTTATTATCTGCTGTTGCATATCTTCGTTCTAAAGCAGAAAACATCTTTCAAATTAGCAATAATAATAATGTAATGTATTTTTATTGTTTTACATTATATATTTGCTACTCGGTATTTATGAATATTTTAACATTTGACTATTTTTTCCTAGCAGATACAAATGTAATCTGCATTTAATTATTGAGAAATGTAAAAAAAAATTGATTTGAAATTACATATGTGGATTGAAGGAGTAAAATGCGCAGGTTATGTATACTTACAAAGTACTGATAGAACTTGGAAAGACGAGGTTTTCCATGATTATTAAACACTAAAATCGCCTTGATCATGTCCACAGGTAACGTTAACAAAAATTTGTAATTTTATTATTGTGACACGGTTTAAATCATTGATTCGAGCCGGAGAAGGTTATATCCAGCAATCATATATCAAATAACTTCTGATTAGAGTTAATTAATTACGTATTATTTCTCTCATTTCTCTCTGATCTATCAGAAAGACGTCTTTATATTTTTTTGTATCACTGATAATTTATAACAATAAATAACACACAAAGAGGAACTCAGATGTGGTAAATCAGATGCTTTCGCAAGAACATTTGTCACTTCTCTCGTTCACAAAACGCAACTAGTTCCAGATTACCGAAATATTTACAACACATTAAACAATTCGAAGGTAAAAGTAATTTGATAAATACATATGCGAGAAACGTCTTGCTTTTAAATTATGCAGTTAAAATTTTCAATAAATAAGAAGAAATGAAATAGATGCAGCTTTGGAGTAAGAGAAAGTGCGTCAGCAATGATATTTTTTTTGCTTCGCATGCGTCGTTGTAATGGTTTTTTTTTTTTTTTTAATAAACGTTTCGAGCTCCCAATTTAAACATATTTCATTGTGTATAATATCTATGGACACACGTACTTATTAAGACTAATAAGACTGTTATTTGTTTATAGTCTTCCGTATATGATGCAAGCAGTTAGCAAATCAACCAACCGCAGGTTAAAATTTTGTGGTTGAATGCGTAGGTTACGCGAATACCGGTCTCATTACGAAAAACTTGATAAGGTGCGCAAGCGCGCAGCGGTGACAAAGTACTTGTAGTTACTGTAGTTATTGTACTTGGTTTTCTCGGCGGCCTCCGGCAGGCGCGTGACAGTTCGACAGAAGCAAGAAAAGAGGAAACAAGAGGAAAGAAGAAGAATCGGGGCGAGAGGAGAGGCGAGAGATCATTAGTCAAATGGATACCCGACTTTTTTCCTACATATGTATATATTGTAGCGCACGATAACTCGATGAGCCCGATATCGCTCGAAGAAGTAAATGAAGAAACATCAGATGCTGCCTGATCGCACAATTGTCACAACCGTAAGGTTCGCCTGTTTGTACACATTGTTACCGTTGTGCAAAACACACAAGACGCTTACGTACGCGAGTTGAAAATGATCGAGAAATGACTCGCGGTTGCGTCCCGGTTCCGCATCGCAATGGATGTTGAATTATTTTTGATTGCATGTAACACTTATATTTGGAATACGCACCGATATTTTTGACATCGCAAACTACTGTCAGAATGCACATACACTGACTATTGTTCGACTATGTTTACTTAATTTGAATATAACTTTGAATATAACTGAATCTCACCGAACTCTCTTGTTTTCCAGACTCGAGTATATCAGTTTGTAAATTATATAGGAGAACATGGTAATATTTGACAATAGATAAAAGATCGCGGAAGTGATATGAGAAAAACAAGAGAGATAAGGAGAAATAAAACAAATGTTCTGACTATATTTTAGTTCTGACTAAAACTAGTTTTGTACACTCATTAAAGATAATGAACTAGTTTTGTATACTCATTAAAGATGATGAAAGCATTAATTGATACAGAAGTGTGGCCTTTTTAGTGATATTTGTGATATTAAATATCTCTGTGCACAAAAATTAAAGTGTACATTTTTTAAATTGTATATTCTTTTAACCTTTCTATATTTATCATATGTATTATAAGTATTATTTACTATGTATGTATATATTTTGTTGTTTTTAAAATTTCAGATGGACAGATTACGACTGCTGCCTATGGATTTACCTACAATCACAGTCAGTACTATTGGAAACACTAAAAGCAAAGCATCTTTTGTTCGACGTTTGGCAGTAGGATTTGTAATTCTAGCTGTACTAGGTCTTTTATATGTGCCAGCATACCATTCAGCTCAGAGTCCATTCTTAAGCTTAGGTGAGACTCCATCCCCTGCAGAATCTCCTGGCAGTTCGCATTCATTAGTATCTGTAGGTAAGTATTCATGATTCGACATCTAGTTTGTATAACTTATGAATGTGCCACAAGTAAAGATTAATAGGAACACAGAATATAGAATATTTCTTTATAATTAAAAACTTAAAAACAGTATTATATTTTATTATAAATCTGAATGCGGCTCTGAGATCTATTGCTGACACACTACTTGCCATACATTTGTACATATAATAGTTGTGTTTATATTTTATTAACAGTGTGAATAACTGATTTGCAGCACAATTACCCGGATGGTCGTACAATACATCAAGAGATCTCTGCGTTTACATTCATCCGGGAAATACCACGTCAATTCTCAGTCCTACTGGCATCTGTTCACTATCGCCGTATTTGTTAATAATTGTATGTTCGGCTGTTGCAAATCAGGAGGCCCGCATTGCTATTAGAAGCACCTGGGCGAATAAATATAACTTAGATAATTTGTATAATTCTACGGTAAAAGTAACATTTTTGCTAGGACAAAGTGACAATGATACACTTAACGTAAGTATTCGCATTTTGTCTTCGTATAAAATTTATATTTCTCAAGACATTTCTTTCTTTGTTTATTGCCCTTCTCTTTTATCCAGAATTTAATCGTTGAAGAAAGTTCTCAGTACAATGATATTGTGCAAGAACGCTTCTTAGACACATATAACAATTTAACGTTGAAGTCGGTTATGATGTTAAAATGGGTGATGTCAAATTGCGATCAGACTAAATACCTCATGAAAACGGACGACGACATGTTCGTCAATATTCCGTTGCTCCTGCAAACGTTGCATTCAAGGCCAAAAGCAGAGACTCTCTTAGGATCTCTCATTTGCAATGCTAGACCAATATTAGACCCGAAAAACAAGTGGTAAATAGTCTTTATTAGTCTGTATTAATTATTTCTGTATATCAAAGCGTAAAAAATAATTTTAATCACACAGGTATATGCCAAAATATATGTACTCAGAAAAAACATATCCAAATTATCTATCTGGCACAGGATATGTTATGAGCATGAGTGTAGCGTCCAAGTTATATCAAGCCGCGTTAGTAACACCGTTGTTACACTTGGAGGATGTTTACATCACAGGTTTGTGCGCGAAACGCGCAAAAGTTCGACCCGTAAATCATCCTGGATTTGGTTACGGACCTCGCAAAATGGATCCTTGCGTGCTTAGGAACGCCATTACTACGCACAAAGTTAACGCATCTAATATGTATGTGATTTGGATAAAAGTAAACAACGCGAGTGTCATCTGCAGCAATCGTACTCGTGTCGACAGAAAGCCGATTACTTTGAGCAGAAGTAGCAGAAATGCCGGCTATTACGTTTTTAAAAAAAAAACTATAAATAGGTGCGTTTAGAAATAATATATGTTCCTAATTTTATATATATACATATATATAAATTATATATATATATATAATTGTATATATATATAATTATGTATGTATATAATTAATTTTATATATATGTATATATACAAATTATATACTTATATATGCCACTAGTTTTCATCAAGTTTCTGTGTTTAGATAAATTGAATTGTAACAAATGGACATAACAACAATAATCGAAAATGAATAGGAAATCATTTTATTAAGTTTTCTATTCATTGATCGAAAATTTATTATGTTGAATAATCGAAATAACTTTTGTTGCTTTCCATCATCTCATCTCATTTGTCGAACAGCTTTTGTTTTAAACGTAAAACATTTATTCTCGAATTTTGACAAGCGACATATACGATGATATGAAATATCATCTGAGAATTTTTTCTATTTTCTATTTTACCAGGCTGTGTGCAATTTCCATTGTTAGTTTATGGATAATAAGCCTTTAACTCATGACTGATGTAAATCAACAATCAAAGGCAGCGGCGTAAATGTTTTTCACACATGAAGTTGCAACATAATGCCTCAATATATATTTAAGTTATTCTGAACCAAAGAGGCATAAAGCGGATTAGATAGAGCGGAAAGCTTGCATATATAATTTTATAATGCCAAGTTGATCAAAAGCCAAATTAATTAGATCAAAGATTATATGTGATATTTTCCTATCTTATATTTGACGATATGTGTATCTGTTTTTTCAAACAAAGATAACAAAGCCGAAAAAAAACATTTTATAACAAATTTTATAACAATTGATTGAAAGATAATACAAGAAAACTAACAATAAGCAAGAGAAGAAAATAAAAAACATTTTGGCTATTTCTTGTAAACTAATCTAAACTTATCTAATTTGCTAAATTCGAGTTCGTATTTGATTTTCAAAAGTCAGAATTTTTATAAATATTTCAAAGGACAACCTTCCAAATTCATACGATAAAACATGTATTGGAAACTGTCTAAATTATATAATATAAAAATTGATCTTGCACATCATCCTAGTGTTCGTCTTTAAAAATCGAAATACAAGCTTGAGCTTCACATACAACGAATCATATAGATATGAATGATATCAGCTGTGTTCGGCATTGAAAATCGCAAATAAAGCTGATCGCAAAACTACACAAATTTTCAAGATAAAAAAACACGCTTGTCTTTACGAAGCCTTCCACTCTTTCTTTAATCTCTTTTGATCTTAATAATAAGTTGCACCTTCATTGTTAAGATAATATTGAAACATTATGGTGCACTTTCATCTATAAAGATCTTTACACGGCCCTGTCCTGCGTTCAAGATAAGTATTATGAAACTATTCAAAGTTGATTCCGAATAGTTTTATAATAGCTATTCAGTTCCATTAATTTTACATGAAGTTGTTTCACTTTTCTTGTTAAGATTGTTATTAGCGCAACTCCATATAAGTAAGTAGTAATGAAACCTAGTGTGTATGTGAACCTCCGTCGGGGTTAGCAATTTCCATTTTCTTGCGAATTAATAATAATTTTACGCATAGTTTAGAGAAGAGATGTCACATATTTGCAACTTTTGTCTGATTTTCGAGAGGATATGTCTACTCGCTTTTTTTCATTGCCTCTAATCACATACGGGAAGCGTAGGTACAGAAGTGTCTGGGACTTCTTTTTTTCTAATCCCTTTTTTGTGAACTAGAACTACACTTTTTTTTCTAAATCACTTCCCCTGCGTTGTTCCCTCTCTACTTCGTATAAGATTGTCACATATGTTCTTCTCTTCCATGTCCGTAAATTTTCGTTCTGCGCATTTGCTATTGAATATAGCAAGATCTTTCACAACTTAAGTAGTCAAAGAATCACTGTTATTTCGCTCTTCTCGTAGCAGCAGGAGCTACAAAAAGAGTGGAGGAATTACGAATTGGAACGACTTAGGAAAGACTTAGCGGCCAGGAGCTTGAGCATAGTCATTCATTTTATTTATCTAAATATGGCGAGCTCTGATCTATCGTCGGAAACTAATAATCATAGTTTATATTAAGTTTATCTTAAGATTGCACAGGCCTTTTTATTGATTACAAAGTATCTGAAGATAAACTTAAATCGATCTTACATACATATAAGATTCGACTGAATATTAGCTTTCCGAGGTTTTTGAATCTCTCTTGTTTCTCCATAATGAAACAGAGTTTTTTCATTGCTGAGAATTTCCTCTCTCTATTGGCACAATCCCAAATGTGATATCTTTTGGAAATCCGCTAAAAAGGCATATATTTTACATCTCTTTAGCATATGAATTGAAACCAGTTTTTTTCCGCTATATTCCCGTATCTACTAGATAGAGATGATGAGATTGATTTGCTTACTTGTTAAAAGTAAGCAAATCAAAATCTCTCACTTATCTAGACATGGAGAGGTCGTTTCGAAATTACACTGGTTTCAATACTTATAATGTAGCAAAGACAAGATATTTACAATTGATTATTGTTTAAAGCCTGCGGCTTGTTTTTCTTTCGAGCTAGAGTGCATGCAAGCATATTTCTAAATTTGTTTGTTGTTGATGTCCTCGATTTATGATATGATAATACTGTTTTATCATGTCAATTACTGAATTCCACTTTGATAAGTTCCCGTGTTTATTTCGAGCATTTGCTTAAAGTTTCTATAATTTTGTTCTTACATTTTGCTGTGTGTTATTATATGTGTCTAAACATATCTTCCAAACATATCCGTTTTCACGCATATCAGCTATGTATGAATCAAACTCTCTCTTGCAATTTTTGCGAATATGCCAAATAATATTGAATATATAGCGTAAATCCTGATTGCTTTTTTTCATATGTTGTTTTCTTAGCTTTTGAATGTTTTTATTTACTATTGTCAGTGTAGAAAGTAATTGTGTACTTTCAATACACAATTAAACTCAAAACTCGCTTTATAGGATATGTATACTTTGATGTTTGCTGACAAATATCTTATCTTCTTTATTTGAAAAATTTAATATATCGATGAGAACAACATATTTCTAAATTTGATTGTTGTTGATATTTTCGTTGTTCTTTTTGTGTTTTTTTCTCTTTATTCGCAAAATTATTGGGCTGCTGCTTTCTTCACATACTTTATAATTCTTCGTACTTTTTTGAAAATTTTTTTGCATTGTATCATTTCCAAGATGATAACTAATTAAAATTTTTTCCTCTCAAAAATTGATAATTCGTGATTGTGGAAATCAAAGAATTATCAAAATTGCTCGCAAGCAACTTCGCAAGAAAGAAAAAAACATTTATATGCCGCAGGTTTAAACCAATATTAGTGCAGTTGGCACAAAGTATTTGCCATGAAGAGCAATTGTGAAAGAATGAAGACAGATCGAAGGTTTTGTATGATATTTTTCTATTTAAACCGAAGTAGAGTATTTAAGGGAATACGCTGTCAATTAGATCTTACATTATTTACACATTCAATTGTTTCTGCCTCTTTGCACAATATATAAGAGACAGGTTCTTCCCTATCTTAATAACACAAATGATCTGTGTTTTGCTTTGCTTCCACGTACTTACAAGTTAGTAATATGTATAAAATACGACTATATACATATATATATATATTAATCTCAATATTTCAAAATCTTTCCTATAACATATACTCATATATACGTTTTTTGAACATGTAAAACACATGTACGACGATCAGTATTACGATCATTTTGTACACATAAAAATGAAATCTCTTTCAATATCTATAGTAAATAAAATTAACTTTTTAAAATTTATTTTTAAATTAATAACAGTTTTATATAGATAAACTCTCGTCTTGCATTTGAATTAATCTTATATGTTATATATGTTTCAGCGAATACATTGTGATTATTACATAAGGTAAACTAATTACATTATTATTGGTTTTTTATATTTTTTATAGATTTTTGACTAGTCAAACGAGTTTGCAAGAACGTACGTGTCTGTGCGCTTTTTTTATTATATATATTTTCAAACACATAATAAAAAAAACTTTTCTTGAAAATGTTTATTCAAAATTTAGCTAGTGTAATTAATTGTTTGTGTAATTAATTCTTTGTCTGTTATTAATATCTAAGATCTAAAACAATTTTCACACGGAGTATATCAATAAAGAGTTATATACTAATAAAAAATTGTAAGTTTACATTTAGACACTAGATATTGTAAAAAATATTAAAAACTAAGGGAGATGTAAATTGGTTTTTCTCTAAGAACATCTGACAATTCTATATAGTCGAGTTCGAACTATATTGCAATACTCTTTGCGTTTTAGAATATAAGTTTCTTTGTGACCGAAATTTCCTACGACTATTTTACATATTATGTTGTGTAAAGAGTATGTATGTAACATATTTTTGTATATTTGTAACTTGTGAAAATCAATTCTAAACAAGTTTTGAGTATCTATACTATACCTATAAAAAAAGATATTAATTGTTTATAATGTACATGATAAAAATTTGTTTATTGTTAAAGTCATACATTTTGAAAAACACTAGTAAGTTTATATAATAAACTAAAGCGATAGAAAAAGATATAAGTAGTCATATTATAAAGCTTCTGAATATTCATTTTAAATCACATAGAATTATGATTTCAGAAGCAAGAAATTGTAAAAAAGTTTTACAATCGTACAAAATTTTTGCCTCGTGACAATCGATGAAGATTTTTATTAAATATATTTATTAAAACCATTTTAAATATATTTATTAAAACCATTTTAAATATATTTATTAAAACCAGTAAATCGTAAAAAAGTAGTTTTCGATGGATTTTATTATTTTGAATATGATGATAACACTCAAAAAAGAATTATTTCGATGTAAGTTGTAGCAAGATAAGAAACATTTATAATTTCTCACTTCTGAAATTTATTAATTCAATTAGAAAGAATATTCAAGAGCCTTAAGAGTTTGACAGTATAGCCTAATATTTGCTAGAATCTTTACTACGAAAAATATTTAATAAGATCTTATTATAACGTAGCATTTCAAATAGAATTTCAAGTTTGTAATACATAGCGTATCATTTTTAACACATTAAAATACTTGAAAAATTGAAACAGTGAAAAAAGAAGTTTGTGTATAAATTTATATCCATCAAATATTGTACAACGCTTCAACATTCTATTCTGACGATGTTTGTAACTTAGCAGCGAGGCGAACTATCGAGTAAAATTATTCTACGGAATACCTAGAGTGGCCTTAGAAACTTTATACTTAGGTTGATCTGATATAAAAAAGACTTATTATTAAAATAATCTTACATCAGCATAATATATTCAGTGCTAAACATCTAAACGAGTAAAAATAGATATACGTTTAAGAAAATATACCATGCAAAAATTATATGATATGTATTATCACTTTGTGTGACTTCTGTTATTTTTCTTATTTAAAAATAAAACACGCTTTACAAAGAAGATAAAAACAGCACATTTGTTCTTGCAACGTGTATAAATTCTGATTGTACATCATACACAAAGTAAACTGTAGACTTAGATCATGTAACTTAGGTCTTAGATTGCAAATTTTATATGATGCAGTTGTAGTGGCACGCTATGATTTATATTGCTACAAAAGCGTGACTAAAATCGTGCGTTCTTACACAAGAATGTTGTATGTTTTCGTCTAAGCACATGACAGGAATTGCATATGTAAGACATTATATAAATAATGTTATGTTGCATTTTGAATAAAGAACGAACTGATGCGAAGATATTGCAAATATATTATTTATTAAAACCTTGATAAAAATACCATTATAAGTATAAATCGATATAAAAAATACATCAGTATAAAAATTACATAAATCTTGTATAAATCGTATAAAAACTACACAAATATGTACATACCAGTATACGTATAATGCGTATATATGTACGTATAACGCAGTAAATGTTCGCTATACAAAAATAATTAGAGAAAAATTCTCTTGCATAATAACAAGTGTATAAGAATAACAAGTTGATAATCTATTTATCTATTAAATATTTACATTTGCATTTTTTAACTGTATAAATGCTATCTCGATGTCTTGAAGTTTGAGTAAACAATTCCTCGACTTTAGGTACACATGATTTTAGCTCTTAAATAAATTACATTTCGTTTTACAAGCACTTTCAATATTATGACTTGATTATTATACGAGACATAGTGTTTTGACATAGTGTTTTCAGTTACAATTATGAAGAAAGAACTATTTTTCACATATTACATCTAAAAAAATATGAAAATAAAAAATGTGTCCAATGCCAAAATTTTCAGAGACAATTTATAAAGTTCCTGAGAATTTTTTTAAATACATATATCCGAGTATACATGTAATTTCATCATTAGTCGAGTATGTATATATTAATGTCATGTATATATTAATATTTACATGTATATATGTATATATAAAGACACTTGTGCGCATTAAACTGTACAATGAGTTTGAATATGTTTTGCTTTCAATGTAGCACTTATATCATTTACAAGATTACATGCAGTTAGATGACTTATTAATGTATTTACATTATCCGAATTAATTTTCTTCTTTACATCTTTATTTCTTATTTTGAGCTCACAAATGTAACTGGTAAGCATCGCTATCTCCATCACGATGTCTTTTTTTTTAACTTGCAACTCCATTATTATGAATTCACATTCTTCTATTTGTACTGTCAATTTATGATAATATTCTCTTAACGTATCAATTACTGAATTCCATTTCAATAAGTTCCCATGTTTACTTTGTGCTTCAAGTTGACATATTTTTGTTCTTTCGTCTTGCAGTGTCTGATTATATGTGTCTAAACATAACTTCCAAACATATTCGTTTTCACGCATATCAGCTATATATGAATTAAGTTCTGTTGTGCAATTTTTGAAAGCAAACTGAATAATGATTAATATATAACGTAAGTCTTGATAATCGCTTTGTTTTGCATATTGTTTTATTAGCTTTTCAATTTTTTTACTTAATATTATCAGCGAACTATGTACTTTCAATACACAATTAAACTCAAAACTAGCTTTACATAACTCGATATACATACTCTGATGTTTGCTGATAAATATCTTATCTTCTTCTTTATTTGAACAATTTAATATTGATGAAAACAACATATTTTTAAATTTCTTTGTTCTTGTTCTCCTTCTCCTTCTTGTCTTTTTCCTTTTATTCACAGTTTTATATATTGTGGTGCTGCTATCTCCTGTATTTAATTTAAACTTTTTAAGTTGTTTTGTTAAATTTTCCACACATTCTTCATCTTTTTTTCTTGAAGTTTTTATTTTTTTATTTAATGTAAAGTTGTTTACTTGATTACGCTCATGTGATTGACTAATGGATGCATAATTGGAATCTTTTACAACATTTGGAAGACCAGAATTATTACAGGATTTAAACATACTTTTTAATTTTTTGTATTTTTCCGAAAAATCTTTTGCATTGCATTTTTTCCAAGATGATAAAAAAAAGTCTTGTCTTTCGAATTCAATTCTAACATCTTCAATGCTAAGCTTTATGAAATGATTTTTATTTATCTCCTGTTTAAGTAGAACGCTTATGTTTAGAAAGATTTTTTCATATTTTTCTTTTAATTCTTCTACGAAGGAAGGCGCTATAACATTAAAAAAAAAGAATATTAATTTTTTTAATAATATATATATACATACACACACACACACACATATATCATAATAACTCTCTTTTTCTAATAGTAACTGTTTATAATAAATATTTTTATAATAATATATATAAGTTATAGTTTTTTGTGTTTCAATTTTCATCAACAATCTCTGTACTACAGTATGTCGAATTTACAGTAAGCAATAATGCATTGCCTTGCTCTTCAAAGAGAAAACAACTAAAAGTTGCAAAAATATGTAAAAATCTTTCTTACTTTCAATCCATGTGTGACGAGTTTCCACATTATCACCCATATTTAATAATTAGGCTAAGCTGGTGATAATTTCTTTAGTTTTTCTCTTTTTTTTCTCACTTTAATGTCTTCAGCTACTTAGAACAATTTTAAATATTTCGCACACAACATAAATATTTGGTCAATCTTTAAAAAGAGAAAACAAAAGTTAAATTCAAAGACCAATCATTACCACTAAAATATGTTTTTTTCATTATGTAAAAATAAAAAAAGATTTTGATCATGTTTTTGATTTTTAATATATATTAATTGTTAAAATAAATCTATCAAAATGTAAACAGCAATATATTATGTATATTATATGTTTATTTAACTTTTGAACGTCTATAATTGCTGACATCTTTATTTCTATAACTTATTTCTTTTTGATCTTTTGATCAAAGAATTTTGTAATTGTAAAAATACAAGATGAGATATTCTTATAAATTTTATATTTTGCTATGACTTGGTCTTACAAACACACATGGTCTATTGTTTAAATTATTTTATCTATTTTACCTTTGGAAAATGTATAACATGTGCTTTGACCCAACGCTTTCGTTTGCAGTAGAAATAAGAAATGGTGGAAATAAAGAACGGTGAAAATTCAAAATGATATTATTACAGTGCATATTTTCATGCCACCATTTTGAATTTTCTTTATTACATTATTTCTAATCATCACGAGTCTGAGATAGGTAATGCATGTTTTCAATCTTTCCGATCTTTCAAACTTACGGATGAGGATTAATGCACAGAGAAAAGTTCTTTCTTCATTCCCGTCGTGCAACTTTCCACACATGACAAAGCCCATGTCAGAAAGCCCGTGTTCCAGTACATGATATGTTCTGAAGGTTACGATTCAGATTGGGCCTGTACTAGTCAAAACCGTTGATTCTCGAAAGATATTGTATACAATATTTTATAAAATGTATCTAGAAATTTATTATTATTCTGTATCTGATCTGCACGCTCAGCAACTGCAACAGCTCGACTGTCATGACCGAATACAAAACAGAAACACGTGACAGTCCAAAATCACAGATTGCCGTAAGAGAAGACAAGAAGGTGTATCATGCGCAATCATACACCTTGTCTTCTTACATTTACGACTGTGACCACAACAGATCACTGCTTTCGTTTGTGACCTTGACCACAAGCTATATACATCTGTAAGTGATTCACTGCAAGGAATGCGAATAAAGTTTACTCACAACATTGGCTACGACTGTTGAATCGGTCGGCGATAACAATCAGTTAAAAGCCACTCTCGTTTAAAGCAAAATGTTAAGAGTGATTGTTGTATTTTTCTCTCTTTTAGCGTCGATTCAAATTGCCGCACACGTTTTGAGTATATAATCAGTTTTATATACAACTTACTAGCTTATTTAGAAAAATTAATTTACTTGACAAAAGAAAGCAAATTAGGTTTCTCTGTTTTTACGTAGAGGCGTTTTTATTGCACAGAGAGAATCACTTTTTTCCCGACTATCTGTCCTGCCGCTTCTTAAATATATTTTATATATTACAGATTTATCGTCCGATCACTTTGCAACACATACTTTCGTCTATGATAACGTAGAATACATTTTCTGCGGATATAGCGTAACTTGGAACGAAGCTCGCGTGATTTGTTTGAATTACGAAACCGATCTCGCGACAGTGGATATCGATCAAAAAGCGCAAGTTATAATTAACGCTATCGTCGACAATGACTTGCGTGAGTACCGAAATTTATATTTTGAGGTTTTAAGTTAACACTCTGTGAAATTATTTTACTCGGCCGAAATTTTAATCAGTGTAAAAACGATGTAATATCAGCATTTTCCGATAATCTGTGGATCGGAGCGCGGGAGCACTCGATCAATTCCTGGTTCTGGACCTCGAACGAGAAGAAAGTAATTCCGAAAAGCGTGCTATTTCAAAATCGCTATCCAAATTCTTCCAACGAAGACTTAAGGTGCTTAAGCATAGGGAGAATGCGTCACGACACACCTGTTCTTGTTCCATTGAGATGCACCCAACGGAGATCTTTTGTTTGCGAAAGAGATAGTAATGAATTTCTAATATTATTTTTTTACAGTATTTTTGCCACTTTTATTCTCCAAGGATAGCGTTGAGAGACTTTGCGGTAGAATAACTGCATCTAGAAACAGAAGTAGCAGTTACTCACTAAGTAGCAAATGTGATTGATTCTTTAAATCCAATCGCAATAAGTTACTTACTACTTAACCGCGATTGGATGCTTTTGGATGCAGCCAATGTTTTCACACAGCAATTTCTTTGTTTTTAACACACAGAAACAAAAAAATCCAACAGTGAGGAAATTAGAATGATGGGTTCTATTCGCTCCAAGGACGACGAAGAATTTATCTTATTTTCCGCAAGAGCTACCTGGACAGAAGCTGTAGTTCATTGCCGAAAGAACAATTTACAGATAGCTGAAGTTACAACATTGTCTCAAGCCCAATCGTTGGCACTTCTCATGTTAAAAGCTCGGCCTGGTATTTTTTTATTTTGTTAACTATCTTTTTACATGAAGCAATGGATATCTAAAACAACATGGATAGTGTCACTCTTTTGTCGCGACAGTCCATTCATGTTTTGCATATTTGTCCATTGCCAAATGTTGAAATTATTAATTTTGTTTTTTATATAAAGTGTTTGTTTATACCTGTGTTGTTGATTATCATATCACGTAATTGCAGAATCAGTTGAAAATGCCTGGATCGGAGGTTATGCAATTGAAAATTTTCAATGGAAATGGCTAGCCTCAGGCAAAAGTATTTTAAAAACTAACTTGTGGCGCGACAACAGAGCTGGTAAAAAAGAAACTCATCGTTGCCTATTGCTGGACAGACATCTGTGTGAATTTCCTGTTTATCTGCAAGCAAAGTGCGACAGAAAACGTGATGTTCTTTGTCAAAGACGTACGTAAGAAACCAACATTACATAAGGAAAATTTCTAATGTATGTAATAAAAATATAGATAGATGTGAATGTATGCAATTGTAAATTTACAAGACAAAGTTTTATTCAATTAGATTAGGTTTACTTGTTTTTTTGTAATTGTAAGTGCGATTTTAGCTTCAAGAGAGCGAACGAGAGCAAAGCTCATTCCAGTTAATGTTGAAGAATCTCTTTACTGGATAGGACTTGAAGCACTCACGTGGTTTCAAGCACAGCTCTCATGCAAAGAGTTAAATGCGTCGCTTGTTGTACTGGATTCTCCAAGAATCATCAATCATATGATGCTTTTGATGGAAGATAATAGAGAAGGCAAGTTAGCATATATGTCAAAACAATACAATTACGTGATAAATAGACATACAAACATTCGAAATATGTTACTTATGTTGATTTTAAAAACGAGAGAAGACGCATGTCTACTTTTTAGTGATTGTTTAAAATGATTACAGAGTTGCGACACATTTGGACCGATGGTCGATTTAAATTATCACGAGCGGGAACATCCGACAATATGACGTGGAAATGGATATGGGATAGTACCAACAAATCAGTTCCCGAAATAGGAGGTTTTTTCCCTTGGTGTTCAGCTGATCAATGTCGTGATAATGCCGAAAACTGTTTGAATTTGGATCGCGAAGTTTACACTCCTGTCGTGTATGGGCTAGCTTGCAATCAAAGTCAAACATATGTTTGTCAACCTCGTGAGTCAGCTTTCAGTTTGTTTCAGAAAGAATCAGAGATAAAATCCGAAAATTTTCATAAAATTTCGAACAAATTTAGAAATTCGCGTATTAATGCAAAGTCGTTGCTTCGTAATAACTTTGAAACTCATCCGCGACCACTTGGACCTCTCCACTTTTTTCCCAATCGATATTATTATTATCCGCGATATCGCGTTCGTTCTGATCGGAAACAAATATCTTCCTATCGAAATAAAGATCCGCACAATTATATTATAATGTCTAGAAAAATCGGATCAAATTAAATAAAAAATACGTACAAATAAAGAAAATATAGAATGATAGAATATCTAGAGTTTTCAAAATTATTGTCATGTATCTCGTTAATAATCTAACATGAGATATAAAAATATGGAAAAAAAAAAAAAAAATACAATGGGAAAAGCGCGGATGTTTCGCTAGATTAGAATGTAATGCTATCTAACAATGCCGTATACCGTTACGTCGTTATTAATGCAAAAGCATAACGTCGACAGAAATGTCTCAGGATTCCGAAATGATAACATATAGTATTTTATCATTGCCAAGAAACAATTTGTTATTGTATTAGACGCAACGGAAAAAATATGGACTTATTACCGGTGAACTTTTTTATTCTTCGTTTCTGTGGTGTATGGAAAGATCGCGAAGATACCAACTTGATAACAAATCTTTTTATTTTCTGCTACAGGTAGAATAGCTGAAACATATAGTTTGTGTGTGCATTAAACCCGCAGATATTTCCAATAATTTTATTATGAGTATTTGTTGTCATTTATAAGCGCATGTTACTGCGAACATGTGTTGTTTATTAGTTAAATTATGAGAATTGTGGAATACGCATAATTTTTCTCTTCTTTTTGCATGCATACAGGTATACTGTTGCTATTGTAATATATCTCTTTACAATATCCGAGATAATTTTGCTTTTACGTACAAGAAACAACATAGAAGATTTGATAGAAGTTCTGTTTCTCACTTTAACGTACATGACTCTGTGTCTCAAGTACATAAATTTTTCGGTGCGACAGTGCGAATTGCGTGCTTTATTAGATTGCTTCCGTATCGAGCTATGTCAACCAAGAGATTCCACGGAGAAATCTATTTTGAGAAAATACAGTCGCAAAGGTAATTTTTAATGCAAAACCATCAGAGAGAAAATCCGAGAGCGACAGGCCACAATGGCTGGTTTTAGCGTTACATCTACAAAAGTGGATGTAAAGTTCTACGTTAAGCGCAAGACGCAGGTCTTGTGAAATTGACTTATTATGTTAGTCGATTTGCGATCAGTCAATTCCACTGTGACTTGCGTCTTGCAATTAACATAACAGCTTTACATCTACTTTTGTGAACGTGTCGAGACCAGCGGCCAAAACCGTTGTAAGACGCCACAATGGGGTGGCCTCTTAGGTTTCTCTCTGTAGGACATTCTGTACATACATTCTTATATTTATACTTGTATCTCTCAACTAATTAAGAAACTATTCAATTCTTTTGCAAATAAAGCTAAGCAGAATGCTTGTTTGTATCTGTTCATGTGTCAAACGACGGGTCTGCTATTTCTGGCGGTGCCGCTGCTAACTCCAGGCAAAAGACGTTTACCGTGCAAAGTATATCTGCCATATTCTATCGCGACACTAGTCCCCTACGTGTTAACTTATCTTCAGCAAGTTGTGGTCTTTACTTACGGAATAATAATAAACGTTTCTTTCGATTCCCTTGTTTACGGTCTTATTATTCACACTTGCGGGCAAATCGAACTGCTGTGTCATCGATTGACGGAAACATTCAAATTTTTTCGGGACATCGACGAAGAAAGAAAAACCGATGCCGCAGAAAATTCCGCTATCGCGGAATGCGTGATACATCATATCTTGATATACAATATTATTCAAAGGATACAGTCGCTGTTTGTATGGACGGTCGTTATTTTATTCTTCTTCAGCCTTATCACTCTTTGTACCAGTATCTATCAGATATCAAAAGTAAATTACTTTTACAATTTTTCTTGTAGATATAATAATTCAAATATATGAGAGAAAGATTTAACAAATACTTATAAGTTAAAACCACTTATATACATCATATACACATTAATAAAACAGATATATTACAATACTATACCGAGATATTAAATAAAGAAATGTGATTACAGAAAGAGCTTTTCAGTTTCGAGTTCTTCAATATTATGTTGTATTTAGGATCAATGATGTTTCAAGTGTTCTCATATTGTTGGTACGGCAATGAACTGGATTTAAAAGTAATTAACTTGATCTTTAATTGTTTCTTGATTTATTTGAGTAATTTACTTATTTTCATAATATACATAAATCATATATATATATATATGTTTTTACAGAATAAAAGTATCGCACATGCGGTTTACACTAGTAACTGGACAGTAATATCAGCTAAACAACGTAAAAACTTGTTACTTGTCATGATGATGAGCCAAAGAGGAAAGATACTTTCGTTTTATGGAATTTGCTCGTTAATTCTCAACACTTTCACATGGGTAAATATTTGATAATATAAGTGTAATATAAGAGCAGGATATTACATGTAAACTATAAAAATGTTTGTTTTTTTTATGCTTTGTAGATCATAAGAACGTCCTACTCTGCTTTTAACTTGTTACAGCAAATTTCGAATTAAAGTTCTGTGAGTTCTTTGTTAGCAACTGTATTCTAATTGAAACAGAATAGAAGAAATATTTTTTTATCAAATACTAATAATACAGTAGCTACATATTATACGTTTATATTTGTGGGAACATCAAGTAGTCGTTATTTTTAGAATAACATATTTCTCGTTACAATGCACAAGTGAAATGCAAATTCATAAATTTATCAAACTACCAACTACGCATTTTGTGTGTTCTCACAAAGATATCTGAACAGATATAATGTTGAAAATAAAGTACGGAGACAAGAAGAAATCATAGAGACGGAAAATATCGGCAGAGTTCTATTTGACGATATTAAATGTTAAAAGAAATGCTACGACAATATTAAGAAACGCGTTTTAGAAACGCATTCTACCGACACGTCATTATTAATGCATGAGAACAAACGCGTTAATAATGAATGAAATATCCCGTTTACGTTTCTCCTTTCTATATAGTTTTATTTTCGAAGAAAATAGCAAGACGGTGGTTATTGTCTAGATGAATATTCTGTTTTGAAAGTATGGACATACTGCCGTTGAATTTCCGAGTTCTGCAATTCTGCGGTGCATGGAGTGAGAAAAACGATAACAATATTTTTATTCGCTTTTTCAAGTTTTGCTACAAGTACGACAACATTTGTCCAAAGATATCTCTGTCACGAACTCATTCATGTACTCATTGTATTATATTACTTTATAAATAATTACTCTTTGAGCAATATTTATTATTTTTACACGGATTATTTGATAGTAATTTTCTAAAAACAATTAAGAAAATTTATTTTTTTTTTATTTTTGAAAGTGATGTAATTTTTTTTTCCTCTTGCTACGACAATCGAAAAAAAGCAAAATTATTTCTCTCAAAATTCCGAAAAATTACATAACAGCTATCAAGAAATAAAAAATTTTTCACACACAGGTATACGATAGTAATTCTGATATACGAGTTTACGATATCGGAAGTGATCGAGCTTATATGGTCACGTGACCACATCGAGGATATAACTGAAGGACTTTTCATAACTCTAACTTATATAGCTTTGTGCATTAAATACGGAAATTTCTTAGCGAGACGAAACGAAGTGTCCGTGTTGCTGGATTGTCTTCGCAACGAAACGTGTCAACCAAAGAATTCCGAGGAAAAATTGATCCTGATTAAGTACGATCGCAAAGGTACTCTCTTGTTATTCTAACGATTACCGCATATTGAACAGAATGTAGCGTTAAAACTAGAATTACCTGTCTTAAAGCTCGTAAGCATATTGTTTTTTTTTTGTCATAAACTTTTAGTGATTTAGTGATATTCACAATAATAAGTGAATACACTTTGATCAATTTTACATTGAAAAATGTATCAAAAAGTAATAAAATTAAACACTCACACAGAGAGTATTTTTATATTTTATATGACAATTTAACGCTATTCACAACTTTAAACTATAATTTCATTATTTTTTGGTGCTGACTTTTTAAAACTTGAATATTTTTCCTCTTTCTCTTTCTATAAAGTTTTTTTTCAAATGTAGAAATATCTATGTACACGTGTGTCGCAGCCAAGTGGTGTGTTAAACTTTTCATGAGCATCTCGCAAGCCACCTGCGTAGCTTTTATACTTGCTCCTGTCATGGGACCTCAGGATACCGACAGACCCTTGCCGTTCAAGACGTATCTGCCGTACTCTATATCCAGCTTGTACTCGTATTTGGCGACTTATCTTCAGCACGTGGGTGCCATATTTTACGGTGTTTTACTCAACGTTTCGTTCGACTCTCTCGTCTACGGTTTCACTCTTCACGTCTGCGGTCAGATCGAGCTGCTGTGCTACCGTCTGTCGGAGATCTTCAAGAATCCATTCGACATGATGCGATGTCAGATAGACAAAAACACGATGATCGACCAGTGCGTGAGGCATCACTTACATGTGTACGAGCTCGCGCGCAGGCTACAGTCGTTGTTTGTGTGGACTGTAACGATTTTATTCGTTTTCAGCATGATCACCCTGTGCACCAGTATTTTCCAAATGTCCAAGGTCGCGTGAATTAAAAACAATTTCTTACGATCACGGTTCGTTAATTTCACGCGATTCAATTGCAAAGTTTTGCAATAATTTGTAATTTCAATAATTCCAATAATTATTTAATTTCAAACTTCGAAGAACGTATTCTTTGGAGGATTGTGGCTGGATTACTTTTGATCCGTTTTACTGAATAATCAAAATGACGCTCCGCGTACACAGCATAAGATATACATTTAATATATTTATTATTGTTTACATATATTTAATTATATATGCGGATATAACACTTAACAAATTCTTATTCTCACGTGACCCAGCCACCTCCAACAAAGAGTTACTTTTTATATATGGGATAGATAGCAAAGTCAGTAAAAATGCGTCGATACCGCGGTGAATATCTAAATCGCGATGCTCGCGTACATACTGAACTGAATTTTCTTCGCAGAAGAGACTGCTAAGCATTGGATTTCTCTCGCTGCTGTTGTACCTCGGCAGCATGCTGTTTCAAGTGTTCTTTTACTGCTGGTACGGAAACGAGTTGCAATTGAAGGTGATCAGACTTAAGAGCCTCGGTTTTCAAGCCTCGTTGTCAGTTCGGTTCAAAAAGCACATCTACCTGTAATAACTGATAAAAATGATGAGAAATTCTTTTATCTTTTACGCAGAGCAAAAGCATAAGCGACTCTATTTATTCGAGCAACTGGACGATTGCTACGACGCGGAATCGTCGAAGTCTGCTCCTCATGATGATCATCAGCCAAAGGGGACTGAAATTATCTTATTACGGTATTTCTAGTTTGGCCCTTGACACTTTTACTTGGGTAAATTTATCACAAATGCGTATTTTTTCACCAGATCCACCAGCGATAATATAACAGACATTATAAGTAATAATTCTTTTTAGCAGATTTTGAAAATGTCTTACTCGGCCTTTAACGTCCTGCAACAGACATCGATGTAACTAAATCTCAACTAAAAAAAAAAAAAAAAAAAATTTGTATAGAATTGCATTCTATTTTTTTTACGTCTGTACTTTAGGCAATTACACAAAAGTCTTGTAAAATAAAATCTTCAGACTGTTCCTTATTCCTTATTTTCTTTTTTTTTTTTTTTATATCTCGTTTATTTTGCAAAGTACAGCGTGCGTGAACGTCACGATATTTAATATTTTATCGAACCGCGTAAACGTCGCGTTATATCGAGTACAGTTTCCTTTGCGACCCGTGTGCTGACGAGTCATTTTATTACAGCCTTGTATTATTATGTCAAAAATATACGTTGCGCATACCTTTTTTATCACAAGGTAGAAAAAACATTCACTGGAAGCTTCCGATTGTTCGATCGTATATTAAAATTTAAAACACATTCGACGTGTCGTTGCACTCGTGTTTATTATTAATGCAGTTTGCGAAATTATTACGTCGACGGAAAAAACGGTTTCTTTCATTTATTAAAAGACGTAGAAGAGGAGATTTCAACTGAAATGGGGCAGGAGTAAAGCACAGACGATCGTCCGGAGAGTAATACAAGAGTAATGGACATTCTGCCGGTGAACTTCAAAGTTTTGCAATTCTGCGGCGCGTGGAGAGAGCGGATCGACGATAACGCGTGCATCGGACTTTTGCGTTTCTGTTACAAGTACGTAAAAGTATGTATAGATCTTCTCTTTTATCAACTCTAACATTTAATTATTTTATCTAAAGCGGCGGTGCTTGCGCAGGTACGCGATTGTGTTCATGATATACGAATTTACGATCTTTGATGTGATAGAGATAATTCGCACGCGCGATCGCATTCTCGACTTAACGGAAGGACTCTTCCTAGGATTGACTTTCGTGACGCTCAGCATAAAGTACACAAATTTTCTGCTACGAAAAAACGAACTGTCCACGCTGTTGGATTGTTTGCGCGAAAAAATGTGTCAGCCGAGAAATTCGCTGGAAAAGCTGATACTGGAAGGACACAATCGAAAAGGTGATTGAATGATATAGATTACGTTGCATATTTAAACTTAAAAATAAGTATGCTCCTCTTTTGAAACATTGTGTTGTACTTAAAAATTACTTCAAACCAAATTAATTCTAAAACAGCTAAATGGAGCACTATCTCCTTCCTGGCGGTATCTTACACAGCCCTGCTGAGTTTTCTCGTTACCACAGCTCTGACACTATTGACGAAGGGCGAACGTGTATTGCCGGTGAAATCGTACATCCCGTATCCCGTGTCGGATTTACTTCCCTATCTGTTTACGTGCTTGCAACAATTGGTCTCCATGTTTTACGCGATACTGCTCAACGTTTCCTTCGATTCTCTCGTTTACGGCTTCACAATTCACGCCTGTGCGCAGATCGAGTTGATGTGCTGTCGATTGACGCAAAGTCTGCAAAGAGATATATCGTCCGACACTTCAAAGACCCCGACCGCTTCGATCGAAGAATGCGTTCGTCATCATCTGCTCGTGAACATTCTGGTGAAGAAAACGCGCGCGCTCTTCATCTGGACGGTCATGATCTTCTTCTTCTCTGGTATGTTTATCGTGTGCACCAGTATCTTTTTGATATCGAAGGTATGTTTTACGAAAGGTCATCCAATATATTTAGTCTTGCATTGATGTAACGTGGGTTTTTTTTTTTTTTTTCAGAAGAAACTACTCAGTACGGGCTTTTTTTCTATGCTTTTATATCTGAGCGGTATAATGCTTCAGCTGTTCTACTACTGCTGGTACGGAAACGAGCTTGAATTAAAGGTGAAGAGAAATAAATAAATAATCGAAATAATAAATACTCTATTGTAGTTGCTAATACAAATTTTTATTGCAGAGCAAAAGCATCGCGACTGCTATTTATTCCAGCGACTGGTTAATGACAACACCGCGAGAGCGCAGATTGTTAATGTTCGTTATGCTAAACAGTCAAAAAGGCATAGCGTTTTCTTATCACGGGATATTTGCGTTATCTCTTGATACTTTTACTTGGGTGAGTAAAATCGGAAAGATAAATCTTTACATTACATCGCGTTTCAACAAAATTGTTTAAAATCGTTATCGTTAGCGCGGTTATTCACGCAGTGAGAAGTGCGTAATAAGCCAATCGCGTAGATTAATCATAAATAAACGCATTTCCTAAATATGTTCCTGCAATGACATAACACTGATATGATGATATAATTCTAGATCTGCAGAGCTTCTTATTCAGCTTACAATCTCCTGCAACAAGCATCCAATTAATCAGCTGTCGCGGTGTTGATTATACGTGCGATGAAAAATTAACGTTTATTTTGTAAATAGTTCGTTTTTTATTGTACAAAAAAAACATAATACCGATATAGCATAATCTGTTTGAAGAATCTATGATCACTTGTAGTTTTCAATAAGCGTGTCATTTTTCAAAAGAGTAAAACTCACGCGTCTATAAAAAAAACAGAACAAGATAGCAGAGATTAAATATGTACATACATAATTTATGATATAGTTCTCTAATAAAAAATTCAACAGAATGAATTAAAAACACAGAGTGTGGAAAATTCCAATAATTTTGATAGAGATTGACCGTTTACCGAATGGTGCAATCATACAGAACATCAGAGTTTCTACATTTTTCGAGTTCTCAGATTATGTCGTTATGTTAGCGTCATTTTGTTTTGTTCTACCGCGATTATCTTTGTATTTACATGTATAAGTTATTAGTCATATCGTATTATCAGAGCAGACCGTATTATCCGCGCTTGTTAGATTAGCTCTACATAGAACAAAAATCTCATCAGAGAATGAATTAGATGTTCACAGCTAGGTTCTTTAGATATCCATTATCGCATTCCGTGGAATTTCTGTGAGTTTTTGTTCTGTGAGACTTCC
The DNA here is from genome assembly GCA_014825475.1 of Pseudomyrmex flavicornis. Lineage (NCBI taxonomy): Eukaryota > Metazoa > Arthropoda > Insecta > Hymenoptera > Formicidae > Pseudomyrmex > Pseudomyrmex flavicornis. The sequence continues at coordinate 61,148 of QVNW01000227.1, forward strand.
TTCTACGCTTTAATGCTATTAGACCGAGCCAGTTTGTCCACAAAAACATCCCACTTGTCCTGCCATCGCATCAGCGCTTTCTGCTTTTCCATGTTGTTTAAACTGCTGTAAATGAACGAGTTTATTGCCAATTGTTTAAGACTTCTAAGATCCGAGTTGGAACTCATGAGTGCCATAAAAGCTTCGTAAAAGTCGTAGGTCAGTCCTTTAGCGCCCCAGAGGCCAGGATCGTCATTGGAAATTACGACGGGCGATCCAGTCGCGAACAGACTCGTTGCAGGATGATTCCGCAAGTCTTTCACGAGCGCGAGGACCTGATTCGAAATAGGACAGATTTCCATCGCGATTCCGAGCTGCTTCGTTATGTCCCAGAAATACGGATGCTTCGTCAACGCGTATCTAAGACGTGATGGATTTTAAGTCTTTTGCGACATTATTTGTTTTATATCCGAGTCATTGAAAAATTTATCTTTTTAATTTAATAATTATTTCTCGTTTAATTCGAATTAAAATTCGGTTTTTAATTTGAAGTAAATGTTTCTTTTTTTTAATGTACAATTTAAAAAAAGAAAACAAATTTTAATTCAAATGGGAAAACTTCTTGCGTTACCTACCCATGACCAATACGTTTGGTTCTGAGCAACACAGCGTCGATAATATTCAAGTCAGTGAGTTCGCCATTCCAGTTAGTCTCTCCGGCGTGGAAAAAGAACTGAATATCCGGATTGACATTGTTCAATGTGTCGGTGAACTTAATGAGAGGACTTCCCTTGTCTTCCTGACCGACCAGGTCAAAACCAATTACGTAATCCGGATAGAGTTCACTCAGCTCTGTCATTGTGTTTACATATTTGTCAACATTTTCGACAAAGCGTTTTGGCGCATATATGAGCTTAACGCCGATGAAGTCAGGATGGTCATTCACAAATCTAAACAACCATATCACGACAGAAATATCGACAGAAATGTAGTTCTTGCATTTCAATATATATTTAATGCGAAAAGCATCGTTACTCTAATTGATATTTTTCAATGAAAATAACTTGCAAATATTAAAAAACACATGCACATGTGTGTTTGCAAATAAAAAGAAAAAAAAATGAAGAAAAGATTAAAATTAATGATATTAAAAGTGAAGATGACATTAAAAAGAGAGATATATAAAAGCGCCTTGCCTATCGCTGATTTCTTTGTAAAATCCCGCGATTTCTACTGGTCCGTATTCCGTGCCATTAAGATCGTACAACCGCGACAGACTCGATCGCACCTCTACGTACATGACGTTGTCGTCGTACAACTCCTGCAGAGCTTGATAAACATAATCCTTGTAGACAGGTAGGTAGGATAGCCACGTTTTCATAAACGCGAAGATGCTGTCGAATTTACGCCAAGCTTCGTTGACCGTGTCGTAAACGCTGTTCGGATTCTTCACAAACATCGTCATCTTCTGCACGATCTTCTCGTTGATTATCTTCGCCCGATCCGGATCCTGACGCAAATCTCTCAGTAATTGCCAATTACATTGATCATCAGGTGTGTTGAAAAATTGCAGCATGAACGTGCCGTTCTCATCGCACACGTACAAATTATCGCGATAAGTCAAGTTGTTCAATTTGTAGTCGAAGGACACCATTGCGGAGTCGTGAGTGTGGAGAACAGCACCTTTGGGAAGATCGCGCAGAATCTTGAAGACCTCGGACTTCTCGATTTCTGATATCACTTCTATGAAGTTACGCGACGGTAAGAAGGAGTCACCCTTGACAAAAGCTGGACAACGTGGAAAGGATAATGTTTGATCAAGGTAAATTGTGAACTCACAAAGTGGCTAATAAGAAAACGCGCGATCGTGGCGGAATGTATATTTTTTGTCACGTGTTTTCTGTTTTCCTTACTATAGAAACATGCAAATTATTAACAAATTTTGGACGTTGCGTTTGTTTTCTGATAAGTTACTTGTATTGCAAGACGCATTAATATATCAGGTATAATTTATGATAACACATTGAACATTGTTGAATTACTACGTCATTTCACAGTCTTGTGCATAATCGCGATAAGAAGCGATTTTGGAGACATTAATTCTCAAGAGCTCACTCAGAAACCGGAAAGCGAGCGTGACTTTGAATTGAAATTAATAATCTCAACTCGTTAGAGCCTACCTGAAATAAATGTTTTCTTAATGACACGAGAATTCTCTCAAGCCAAGGCTACGCAAGTCGAGGTGCGCACAAAAGAATGACAAAAGTATGACTTAATAAAATACTCTAAAGTGTGTGTTACACTTTTGTGTTTAAAAAAAAGAAATTATTTAAATATAATTTAATTAACAAATTTAAAAAAACAAAAGAAAAAAAAAGATTTGCTAGAATTGTGATCAAGAAAATTACATTAGATTCTTATCGTACATTTTCTCATCTCGACTTCTCGAATATGTTGCAGTGTTTTATAACAGCTCGAAGACAATAGAGTCATATATTGTATAATTGTATATTTCCCGCGTAAATATATCAATTTTTACTTTTTAGTTTACCAAAATAGTTTTGTCTCAGACAATTTATCATATACAATAGAAGAACTAGAAAATGTATATTTGGTGGTGGTGTGGTTTAAAAATCTAATTTTTTTCTTCACATAATTTATATAATTTAGTCTGTTATTATTACAGACATGTCCGCGAAAAGATTGCGAGTCATGAGTGTTTTCAGTCAGTAAAACAGTAAAAAAAAATAAAAACGTCAAACCGTCGTTGATCTCTCGAGTTTTTGCCGTCATCAGAATCTCATTGGCTTTGGTCTCGATGGAGTTCAGTAACAAATTGGCACCAAAAGCCTCCTGTCTCTCTTCCATTAGCAGATACTGCCGTGTCCACCAGTAATTTGTTTGTCGTAACATGTATGATCTTTGCCAAGGATATGCAAGAATCATTTCGTTGCAGATCAGGATCGTCAGGACGACGACCAATGCTTGAACTACAGATCCGGCCATAGTCGAAAAATGTATCTATATTGTCGAGTTAAAAAAAAAAGAACAAAATGAATCTACTGTCGTATCTGTTGTTCTTGTCCTGATAATGGGATGTCAAAGTGAACGTGACTGTTGCTTGATCTCCACTGAATGATTATCATCGTCAAGTTCAACATTATAAGCGCGCGAAAGCACGTGTATGATGAGGAGGGGTGAATATGTACGTTTGTCGGACATCTGTGTCGCCATTGCGAGGTGAACGATGAGGTATCTAATCTTTCCCACATATCACTCGTCACGACAGAAATTTGTATGTTCGTTTATTTGTTGATTTGTGTTCCTCTTATGTAAATTAAATTTTCTGATAATTAATCTTCACATTCCGTTCACACGTTGCCGTGCCGATTATTACGCACTTTAAAACAAGAGATGCGCACTTCTTGTAAACATCTTGTCCTTGAGATAAAAACATTTTCTCGTTGCGACATATTTAAATTAAGTAAAAATTAAAAATTAAAACAGTTTGCACGTGAGAATAAGCGGTAATTTCAAGGTAATTAAATAAAATAATTTTAGATTTAAAAGACAAAACAGAACTTTCACACTGATCCGCTTACGTAATTAAATTTATGAAATAAATGCAAACAAGAGACACGTGCAAAAACCTGTTGGTTTACTTTATATTAATATTTTTATCTTATTACACATAACACACACTTTAGCATGTGTAAAGTTCATATTAGTGATGAAATGGACTGAAATGCGCAATGTCTATAATGTGCTCTCGTTAAAATGTTATGTTAATTTTATCTAAGTTAAACGTTTGTGTTGTCTACAAATCGAAAAAAGGATCAGTTATAAAAGTGAGACATAGCTGAGCTCTTTTTTTAACAAGTTATTAATTAAACTTGTTTCCGTTATAAATTATATACAACTTTTGCGCTCCGCTGTCAAACAAAATTTGCTTCGTCTCACTTGTTAAGTCGCGGAAAGAATCTAAAACATAGAATTAATAAACAATACGACAAATATGTAGCAACGTAGAAATGCAAAGATATTATCGTTGGTGTCGTGAGTTAAAACGCACAACGCCTCGTTGTTATTAACATACTATAAACTGCTACAAAAAATTAATGCATAAAATAATTACATAAATGATCGCAGAAAGATGTGGAAATAACAGCAGAAAAATTATCTTCACATACGACATATATGTTAATTCATTATATAAAGTAGTATATAAGTTTTACACGTAACTTCGCGCAACATTTATTATAGCGTAAGCACTTCAATCAATGACTTCCAATGTTCAACCAGCCATAACTAGATCTACTAACTATCGCAAAAATATAATCAATACATGATTTAAAACCAATTATATATAACATTGCAAAACAAGTATGACAATATATTCAGGATTTACCTATTTTTTTTGCTCAGCAAAACATATTATATTATTATTAAATGTCATTACTTACAAAACATTGGGAAAATTTTGTTGAAGAAAACCACAAATGAAATAATTTCTTTGGCTGATACTAAATTCTGAATTCTAATGCTGCATGTGACGATATAAAACTTTTATTGATTTTTTAACAAAACATTCATCATTAATATTTATTTTGCAAGTAAAGCTTTTCATAACTACATCATAATGTTTCTTTTCGATAAGTACGTGATGTTTGATTCATACGTAATTTCTGATAACTTAATTGTTGACAGTGATAAGAATTACAAGTTAGAATGATAACAGTTTTTTTTTCCATACAAAATTTAACAATTTAAACAAAAAACTTGCGCGCGTGCACACACATACACACACATACACATACACACAAGTGTGACAATTTAATAAATATTCGCATATGTACTTTATGTATAATATTATGTATAATAGCAACACATATGTACACACACAAAAATTGAAATCAAACCATATCATTGAAAAAACTTTTATGTGCATTACATGTTACAAATATCTTAAATTACATATACCTACTAGTATCTGGCTTCATCTGGCTATAAAATATATAACAATAATTAACTCACACATGGAATAGTCGCATTGATTCAGATTTAGAAAATGACTTCACTTCTTTTCAATTGCACATAGTTTGGTAAGTACAAAGGGATATTCTCGGCGTTTTTTTTTAAATCTGTAGAGAATTCAGAAAATAACAATTTTGCACTTTTGCGAGCTTTTACATCCATGACACTTTTTATTTAATGTATATCCAGTTAATTCTACCGTATCTCTAATAATAAATACATCTGGTTTCAATAATAATTTGGTGTTTGAATATATAATAATTGTATTGTCGATACCATCAATATGCACTTATTGTCCAATCAATGTGGACAATTATAGTGCAATATAATCGAAAATATTTATATTAAATGCGATAAAGTCTCTATTTGTAAAAATGATAAGAAAGAGATAAACAAGGAAAAAAGAAATATGTATAACACACAAAATTTCTACTTAACGAAAACCTATACCGTTTTGTATAGATATTTTTAGATTTTATTGTCTTTTGTGTGTTGTCTTTTATGAGTCATATAAATTCATAGTAATCCCAGTCGAGAGCGTATAAAATGTTTCTGCACATGAAGTTGCACCAATTAATGCCTTTTACTGTTTTATTAAAGTATTATTGGCACAACTTCACAAGCGCAAAGAGATGATCCTGACTGTACTTTACAATTTAATTCTGACACATTTACAATGATTGCTTTCACGCGATTAGAAAGCGAATCCACTCAAATTACGTTTCAATTAGCCGTTCTGGATATAAATGCTTGCATTATTCTTGACAAAATATTTCTTTTGATTTCTCTTGATAATATTTCTGTCAAAATTTGTCGACGTAAATCATCATAAAAATAAGTCTTCATTCTAAATTCACAAAGTTACAACTCGACTACGTATAAAGACATCGTTGTATAAAAAGTTCAAGTGAAAATATAGTTAACTTTAACTCTCTTTGAAACGGAAAGACTGTGGTTAAACGAGTAGATAGCCGTTATTAATTAATAGTGGTTTACAAAAACCCCAGTATCATGAAAACAAAATACTAGAGTAGAAAATCAACATTCAGTCGTGATCAATACGATTGCGTTGTGTGTGTGACAAATTATTTATAAACCTATCAAAAATATATTGTTTAACGTGAGAAAACATTGCGCATTAATTTTATCAATATGAATTCGCGAATGAAGAAATACATTACTGATCGCGACATCAAATACACGATATGTTGTATGTACAATCTAATGTAACACTGTGTAGTAATCCGTTAAAAGCTTTTAGCTTCATTAAAGCAAAATTATTATTTATAGATATATTACACAAAAATTTATAGTTACGAAAATATATTTACGAAAATACATTAATTACGATATATAAACAAATTTCAAATATTATACAACTATAACCTCTTACACACACATACAAACTTATTAACTCTGTTAAACCACCAGTAGCAAAATCTACACGTGTGTTTTTTTGTAATTTGCTACATAATTAGAAAAGTCGCACTTACAAAATTTGGTATATATTTACATTTTATAAAACACTGAATTTGATTCAATAGACATTATTTTGCAAATGTTGTTTTATATACGTATATACAATATATATGTATATCCATGTATTCCGAATTTTAGATTTTTTATATTAATAATTTCCAATCATCTTAAATTGTAACCAAAATCCATTTATAAATATGTTTTAAGTGTGTCAGTACATTTTTCTATTATTACACATATGTTATACATAAATATGAGTTTCTTCTTAGTGTGAAAAGTATACAAGATACTTCACATTATACATTAAATGCCTATATTGTAATAATTAATCGCGCAGTGAGCACCTTCAATAATCTTTTACATTAGCGACCATTAAAAGGTCTCAGCAAATCGTCGTCCTATAGAAAATCCCTGAGAAAGAAGCGTCAGCATTCAGTGAAATATTAAAAGTCTATTTAATTCCTTTCTCATTTTTTTTTCTATTTTTTTGTCTTGCAAAATTAAGCTAATTTTACTTGCGCTAAAAATCGTATATAAGATAAACAGTATAAATATGTACCAATACATTTACGTTATAAAGAGTCAATTTGTAATTGATGTTTCAAAACTATATAAATGAGCAAACGTTTGTTACCTCACAATCGCACATTTATTTTTCTGTATTACTGAAAACAAATGCTAACTCGAAGGAAAAGGCCATTTTGACAGCGAGCGAACGGCCAGAAAACGTTTCCGCGCGCACCTTGAATTCATCTTGTGCACACAATTCGATACTGGCGAACAACAGATCCTAAATCTAACCCGTAGAAAAAGAATCGTTACAAAAACTTATATTTCTTTGACTAGGACTTCTGCATCTATCCTCACGTACTAAGCGGACGCTTTATTTCATGAAAATTACCAATGTATGTGCACCAGATAGTTTATCTAGACTACAATCTGTGTTTTGTTTTCATTCGCTATCATCACTATCATGAATCGAATGCAGTGCCGACAGACACAACAGAATCACAATCTGTGTAATACATTATAGATCGACAAATCTGTGACAATGATGAGATTATATTAACCGAGCTGAAATTGAGTTACAAAACTTTGAGAGCTTTGTCCGCGTGCGCTAATGTCAAAGATCCCACGAGAGATACAAGAGTTCTGTCCAACCATGTTATAGGATTTGGATACAGAAGACCTCCTTCGTAAAAACCCAGATGACCTCCGTGAGCTAATTCTATGTATAAAGTGTTTGGATGATTTGCTGAAATAGGAATAATCTCTTTACATTAGTACAATTTTTCTCTTTACCTTTTTTATTGCTTGTTGTCCACGTGCGAACCACTTACCTGCGTGCTCCTTGATGGGATTTAGCAATACTTCCGGTACTATAGGATCGTCTAACGCGTTGATAAATACCATCGGCGTTGTAAGATTGTCGAGATAGAAAGCACAACTGCTCCAAGTGTACATCTCTTGCACAGATCTGAAGTTATGTACCTGAAAAAAAACAAAATAAATTGTGAAAAAATTACATTATTTAATTGTACAACGCACAGTGTGTGAGTGAAACAATTAAACTTATACCTTTCTCGTGTACGCTTCATCCAATTCGGGTAACGTCGCAGCGGAGATTATGTCACGTTCGTTCAGATTCCACCTTTGTTTCATCTCCTCGGACAAAAGCATGTTTTTATGCTTGAGTATCAGATTTTTCATCGATTCTGTCATCACATAGAGATAAAAGCGTCTGAAGTTCTGCCAGTTTAACAGAATCTTGGTTCCTCTGCAAAACAAAATGTATATTATTGAAGCGATAGCGTTCTTCTTATTAATTAAATTTAATTACAAAGATAAGAGAAGCTTCTTTCACTCACTCGATGGCGTTGTAGCCTTGACAAATTGAAATTCCTCCTATAATGTTAGGCATTTTGTTAGAACCACGTTCCGCCAAGTATTTCGTCACTAAATTGCCGCCAAGACTGTATCCGATACAAACTATCTTGGTGTTGGGATGTTTCTCCACTAAATTTTGTAACATTGTGCTATAATCATCCGTATGTCCTACAAATATGAAAAATGCAAAATTAGCGCTTTCTGAAAAAGTACATTATCGAATAGAAAAAAAAAATATATATATGTCGAATAGAGATGTATAATAAAATATATGTATTTAAATAAAGAACGTAATTTTCTTTACAAATTATCTTCAAAACAGACTCTATATCATAGAGTAACCCAGTAAATGTGCGACATAACTACGTATATCGATTGTTTCCGTAATTAATACAGCACACGCCTAATGTTCTCAGAATACAAACACACTTGCTGTATGAGATTGTTATTATTCGCCGCTTTCTTTGATCGATCGCGGACAGTCGAGTTTTATCGATCGCGTTGAAACATACCGTAAGAAAATATTCTTGGCGCCGTGATCTTGACACTAGAAAGAGCCCCGACGTGATTAAGTACTGCGCATCGATAGCCGTGGCACTGCACGAAGTGCACGAACGTTCTGATGTAAACGCTCTCCGAGCTGTTGCCAATGCCGGGGCAGATGGCTATTGTTATGTCATCTGAAACGATCGAGTTTTGATGATCGGTTTTTGTGTTTTCTTAATTTTCACATCTGCCTGAATTGATTTTGTTCTTTAATCGTGAGAATAAACATTTGTGAACCTTATAAATAATTCTGAATCTTTGGGTCAGAGTTTTGTCCAGCATCCTTCGAAATTCTCTTAAAACATCATTAAGAATAAATTATGTAAAACTTTGTTTTCTCGTTAAATGAACAACAGGACATATCACTAGACATTTAAAAGAAGATGCTCAGAAGCGATAATAACGGACCTTCGTGTCCGTTGGTTAACGGTTGATAAAGATCGTACGTAAGAGTCGTCTCATCTGCAAGACGGATATACACGCGTTCACCGATGGGCCAGGGACATCGAACACGTCCTATCACGCTGTGGACGATGGTCTGTACATGGCCGCTGAAACCCCACAACCTCGTCGGTTTGTATCTGAAACAGGCCAAGGATTAAGATCAAACTACATGACAGTTTTTTGTGATTCACAAAAGAAAAGCTAATGCGAACAATGCGAATACCGCATCGTTAAATCCGTTTATGGGAAATTGTAAGAAATCAGTGGATAAAACGATGGGTGAAACGGAGATTTGAAAAAAAAAAAAAACCAATTGTTGTCGGATTTCACGAAGAAGTGCCTGTTTTTCGCGGAGACGCCGACTTTTACGGAAAAAAACTTTTACGATGTTTACGATTCATGCTCGTCGGCAAGAAAACGACATTTCGCGAAGTTACGCTAAGAAAAGATGTGCCGCGCACATTATATTTGCTCGAAGTAAATGCCGAGAAGTCCGAATTCACAACAGTCTCTCTCTTTCTCGACCTCCTTAAAGATCGTAAAATTTCTTCGGAGTGAAGAGATTTGAACATTTTTCTTTTCTACTTTGAAGAGTACTTTTTGTCCTGTTTCATAAGCAACAACATACATGCACACACACACACCCACCCACACACACACACACACACACACACACACACACAGTATAATGTTCATGTCTTTCTTTTTTTAGTTCTATACTTAACTCGCGCCAAAGAACGGCCGGTGACGGCATGTAGATGTAAGTGCACGAGATTGCATCGAGCGTGTGCACGTACATGACTGTGATGTTGCATTTTAATGACAGAAATATGTAAAGTTACATGACAAACGGATCGATACATAATGCGGTAACAATAGTATTGATTCTTTTCGGAGTGAGACCGACTTATTTGAGAAAAAGAAACTCGCTCTTACTAGCAGGAAATCATTTCTGCAACGACCTTGGTGTCAGAACACATTTCTTGGTTCTTATTTCAAGTCACAAAAAAGATGTGCCGCGCACATTATATTTGAGAAGACCACGACTTCGAAGTGATCGAAGAAGTCAAAAGAAAAACTTAAAAAATGTGGTTTTACACATCTTCTGAATGTGTGATATTTTTTTCAAGACTTTTAAATGCAAACATAAAAATTTGTAGATGTTTCATTTAAGATATTTGAAACAAAACAGTAGTTTTCCCATATTACACTTTTCTTCTTGAAGATATCAACGCTATTATTGTCTCCCAAGGAAACGTGCTGCTTCCAAACTTTTTGAAGTGTGCGTGCAGATAGTTCTCATAATGCTACGTTTTCACTATGTTGCTCGCTATGTTGAGCAGCAAGATGCAAGTAAGACAAAAGCTATTTGCTCAAGTTAATTCGTTTAATGAACCGCGGACTCTTTACGATTGGTTTTGTTCAGGAGCTTGCTTTCTACTCAACCTGATTTTCTTTGTAACTCTCTCGTAAACACAGAATGATAAAAGAGAATTTCGTTTCTTGTGATTTATTTGCGAGTCACCGAGAGCAAAAATTCTCTTCTCCGTAATGACTAAGCTACCGAGTTATGCGCAGTCACAATCAATACGCGTGAGACAATTTGCCATTGCAATCGCTCCGGGGCGCGAATTAGACGCGATAAGGAAAAGTAGGGTAAATAGTATATCTCAGGCTTCCGAGTGCCAAAGAAATGTGCGGATGGAACTTGGCACTTTTCGGTCACCGTTGCAGCCGGTGGAAGAAATCATATTCAACAATTTTCGATCAGAAATTTTAAGATCAGAGATTAGATTAGATAACTTTAATTGCATTGCGCTCTTGGAAAATCCCCTCAAGTGCAAAAGAATAACAAAATAAAATTACATAATAGAGATAAAAAACTAAAACAATTGAACTATAAGTGAGAAACAATAAGACTCACACGAGCCACGCGTTGAGAAATATTCTTCAAGTGTAAATTAATATGTACGTAATCATTCGAATTACCTTTTAATTCGAAAATTCATATCGGATGCTTGGTTTGCATCTCATGTGTAAAAAATCCTTTTACCTTTAAATTACCCATAAATTTAAAAAAAAGAAAAACCTATTGCGAACTTCACAGGTGAAAGTATATACGACGCCTTCCGACTAATTGAATAACTAATTGAATATGCAACGTAACTAATTAAATTCTGTACGAATGTTGGAAATTATATATTTTCAATACTCTTAAACTTAGAGTAGTAAAAATAATTTTTACCACTTTAAGCGTGTATATCTCTATAGGATAGCGATTAAACTCGCAGTTCTCCGCGAACTGAGCTAGGAAAATTTGCTGAGAAATTTATTTTACCGCAACTTAGGTCAGAGTCACGGTCATGGTAAGTACACGTATAATCGATTAGAATCGCGAAGTTGGAAGTTATCCATGTATATTAGATGAATGCGAGAGTTTTGATGGGTATCTCGATGCCCTGAATGTCGTGACTGATCCAACATTTTATACAACAGCATTTATAAATATGTAAATAGTATACAGCTGAAAAGGTACTTTTAACTGTCATATTATATACATGTACAATATGCACACGATAAAATGTTTTTAATAGAATTAATAAAATTGGTCGATTTTTTTATCGCAAAGTTCACCAAGCTTTCGCGCTTGCCCAATATTTGACGACGTTATTGTTCGTTATTTATTTGGAAAATTATTTGCGTTATAATCTAAAAAAAAAAAGAACCACTTGCTATATCGAACAAACTGGAACACGTAAAGTGGGTCAATTTACGACGTTACGTCAATGTCAAACACATATTTCCACGAAAATGGAAATAATAAATCGATCAGATAAACCGCGATAATATTATAATAATTACACACGTGAAGTAAAGTTTAATCGTTCGTAAAGATAAGTACAAGTAATCATTAAACCGCAATTATATTTTTGCAAAATTTTATCACCTTTCGCGTTTCGACGTTTATATGTCGCGACGTTTATATGTCGCATGGTTGTCGCGTACCTACGAGTAAATATTATCAGCACGGAGAATTACGTTGTTTCCTCTAATTTTTTTAAATCAGAATAATGACGTCACACAAAGTCGGTTATCGACACATCCTGTTTTATTATTAAGTAGACACACACGTAGTTTTGCCACTCTCCAATGTACAACTCACATTAAGTTAATCGCTAAACTCTCTCACGCAAATTGCGTGACAACTCTGTGATTAAACTTTTTCCTCTTGCTCGGTTTGGTTTTTGTCAAGTCGCGGGGAGGATAAATACAGGAGGCACTGAAAAAACTTACGTACGTAAAGTGCAGGAACAGATTTCTCGTGACGCGGAAACAACAAAAATCTGGCGTTTATATACGAAAAATCAAGCACAGGCGATAATTACATCACAAGGATAATCGATTGCAACGTTTGATCGCGACAAAAATGTCACTCATTACAGGCCGAAGAAAGCGACGGAAAATGTCGCTCGAAGATGAAGGTGGAAACGAAGCGTGTCGCGAGCGATATCGATTTCCGCAACTCTCGAAGCAACGGAACATGAAGATGACTATGAAGAAATCTATAATTTCGAATCCTGAAATGTGCCGCGTGGAAAATAATAAACGACCAACGAAGTAAAAGCGACGAACGACAACTGCCAGGCTAACTGATTGCTAACGTAACTTGTATTCTTCAATGAAAGACTGTAAGAGGAAACTCCATCGCAATCGAAATAACATAATTGTCGCATTCGGACGATGTTACAGAGATTGCCGTTGTATTTTTCAAGCGATAGATAACAAGCGGCAAGAAAGTGTCTTCTGTAGCTGTACCGTATTATTTTTATTAATTTGTCATGTACTTTAATTTAATTAGTTTGTATTTATTATGTGTCACAATTTAATTACGTTTATTACATATTGATGTAACAAACGTAATGTAATAAACGTACTGTTAAAAATATATTGAAAACATCTTCCGTCCTCTATAGAGATTGTTTGTATAAACGGTTTGTTTTCGCTCTCTAAAGCGCTTTCACGCGATACGATTAAAAGGATGAAGAAATCGCAATTAGAATGACACGCGACTTTTTTTTTTTTTTTACAGTACTCCAACATTTCCACACGTGCGACATCGTAACTAATTACTTAATTTAATAGCTTGTTAGACATGTGCAAAGCAATTAAAATAAAAGACTTAAAAAACACTTAATCACCTGTCTCTCTGTTTCTGATAAATAGAGGCATAGGTATCAAGTAGATTTATATATTCCAATGTTAAACAGACTATTTACGAACGATTCGCAAAATGAATGCGGAATAAACAATTAAAACATACAGTGCTTTGGCTTTTAATTTAAGTGTCACCTTCGGCTGGATAATTAACTATTAATACCATGTTATTATTCACAGATCATTTAGCACAAAAGATCGAAATACATCTACAAATAAGAAATAAAATAACATTGAAACAACTAATTCGCGCGATATGCGATACTTTTATAAATGTGTCCTTCTCGTTCGTGCAAAGCCACATTAACTGACAAAAATTATCAACCATTGGTAAAACCAAGTTATTATTTATATATATACGCCGAACAAGTAAATATAATTATATGCACATAAAATTTTACATTGTCGCAATAACAATGTGAGATTTTAACGATGTGCATTTAATATCAATGCTCAAGATAATTTGCAAACCAAATAATGAATTTCAAATGAATCATTCAATATAAATTCTTGTCTCGGTTTTTTTAGCATATTCTCTAAATTTTTTGGAGCGAAATCTCACTCTTTTGGAGTGAAAAGTCACTTCAATCGATAATGAAAATACTGCCAGTCGAAAAGAGTAAAACTTCCACTTTTCGAAAAAAGTGAAATTATTCATTCTTTCTTTAGATTATTAAATATCTTAATCTCTTTTGTATCTTTTCAATTTTACTTATATACAAGTAAAATTATCTCTAGTAGATTCATTGTCGACTTATCTCTAGTAGATTCATTGTCGAATTTGTTTGTTCACATCGACATTTATAAAATTTACGATATAAATTTATCAAATACGTCGA
>QVNW01000228.1:0-35852 GCA_014825475.1 Pseudomyrmex flavicornis
CATTTCTTTATATATTTAAAACTTTATTCTTCAAAATAAAAAGAAATCTCAAAATGACAAGATAATTGTTTGATATACGTGAAATTTTTTATCGTGAATTAACGTTTAATAAGTTATCAAAAGCATTTTTTAAATAAATAGCGAAGGAAAATCATCTTATTGCGTGTACGCGTGTGAAACAGAATATACAGAATAACAGAATAGTACGGTACAATAAGTGTAATTTTGCCAGGATTATTAACATGTAAATGAATTTTGTATTTATTGTATTCATTATATGTAATTTTGTACTTATTATGTATGTATATTATTGTGTATTAATGTATAAAGAAAATTTGTAAAATGAAACTTGAATATTGTAACACACTTTTGATAATGAATAAAAAATTTGTATAAAGAAAATTTGTATAAAATGAAATTTGAAAATTGTAACACACTTTTGATAATGAATAAAAAATATTTCTTGAAATATTTCTTGGAATTGCAACTTTTCATACATATATATTTGTTTTTATATAAGTATATAGTTTTTATATATACTTATTTTTTTGTATAGTTTGTAATGCATCTATATATGTAGTGGTTTTAAAGAAATAAAGTAAAATTTATAAAGCAAATGGCAGCAAATAATGATAAAGGGAGATGATATCTGATTACACTCCATAAATTCTGATGCTGCTTGCTAAAATCTTATTGTCGTGACAGTCACTCGTATATGTTGTGTGGAGAGTTGCAGATCGTTATTTTTTTCTTATTCTTACAGATCTGTCAGTTTACTTTTTGAAATAAATTGAATCGACGCTTGTAACAGCTCGCTATTCACACATGTAGTAACGCGAAACATATAAATACAAT
Organism: Pseudomyrmex flavicornis; assembly: GCA_014825475.1. Taxonomy (NCBI): domain Eukaryota; kingdom Metazoa; phylum Arthropoda; class Insecta; order Hymenoptera; family Formicidae; genus Pseudomyrmex; species Pseudomyrmex flavicornis. The sequence continues at coordinate 856 of QVNW01000228.1, forward strand.
GTTATTAATATTTGATAATAAAGCAGTAAAATGTATGATGATCCAAGGAGATACTTATTTGATTACACTTTATTCTGTTTCGTAATATCGCTCGGCAGTCAGGAATTCCGCGGCTCACTCAAAAATCTTAGTGTTTTAGTTACAATCGCCGCCTGCGAAATGAAGGAAAATCCAAAAAAAGCGCAAAAGCGCATAGTGGGAGATGAGTGCGCTGTAGAAAATTACTGCGCTACTCACAGCGCAGCGCGTAGCCTCAGATCAGTCGAGAGTCACCGACATGTTGTCGAGATGTGCACGATTCAGAATTTTTATTTTTTTGTTGTAACAAGTTCGTACCCAATTTTGTGCAAAAGTGAAGTAATTTTCTTTCTGCGTGAATTACTATAAATAATTTCGTGATTGCAAATATACCGCGTGTATCGCGATTAAATATTTCGCGAATATAAATTATTAGTCTTTTGCTTCGTGATTTCTTTATTTTGTAAAATAATTATTTCAATATCGCATAAAGCGATATATCTTCTTTCTGACAGAACAGTTGTGGTTCAGTTGACCAATAAGTGAAGTTCATATGCCATTCTGTTCGTGTGTATAGCCTATGGTCCAATATGCAAAGGGTAGAATAGCGATTAAAATGTGACCGTGACTGCTCTCAGTCTTCTCTCTGCCAATACTAAAAATCTATACACATATAACTGTTCCGACTTCTCGTATTGAAAGCGGTGCTTTCAATTTCAATAATGAAACAATAATGAAGATAGATTGGAATCATTATGTTTATGGAAAAATGTATATATAAGAATAAAGTGATATTTAAAAAAAGATTTCATATTTTTTATTTAATATAATAACAGTACAGAGAAATGAAATATCTGGATTCAGTTTTGTGTATTTACACTGTTATATGTAATTGAAAACAATGGATATTGCAAATTTTAAAACACAGCTGAAAATCTGTGACAGATCCTATTGATTCTTATATAGAAAAAGAACGTTGCCGGCCGTATTGTAAAGCAATGTTACTTCTCCTTACGTTGCGCTGTTAGACTGTCATGCATGCTTGTCACTACAGCCTCTACCAGATCCGTAATCACCACACCATTAATGTCAATAAAATTAGCAACAGATTTAGTTACAGTAGTTTCGTTAATGGCGCCAGAAGATGCACTTCTGACCGACAACACCAGGTTGTACTTGTCATCATATTTTTTTAGATAAGAACTGGCCTCCCAAATCAAATCAGGATTGAAACCTGCTGGATCTCTGAAAATGATACAATGTTTCAAGTAAATGTCTACTGGACAATTAGTATTAAATGTATTCAAAACTTCACTTAATGATATTAAAAATTATATTAATGGTGAGTAAAATTTATAGAAGGACAGCTGGATCTAAATACATCCATTGAAAAAGAATAAAACCAAATAAGAAATAGATTTACCTTTGGATCATAACTACAAATATTCCTTTTTCTTTATATGTTGTATATAATGTCAGAAGCCCCATTAAAAGGAAATACAAAGAAACACAAGCTACTAGAACAGGCTTGGAAGCAGGAAATGGATATAAATAATCACATAACAATGCTACAATAGCTATTGTGACAGCAATTCCACAAAGTGCTAGCCTTCCATCGAGAAGAGCAAAATTTTCTATGTAATTATATTTCCTTATAAGTACATCCTTGACTGCATCATCCAAAGCGTTCTTAACAGCAGAGCCATCCCACTTATTGATTTTTATAACCTGCACAAAATGTATAAAAGATAGTTAGATACAAGTATTTTTGAGAAAGACATATATATATATTTTTTTATATATAAACTATGATATACGACTGTAAAAAAGTAAAAATGATGAATTCATATAATATTTCCATTAAAACGTGTTATTCCACATGTTGACATACGTGGCATACACAATACGATCTAATCTGACATTTGGTCGGCATATTGCCGATGAGACAGACAACTATAGACAATTCGTCACACATTACTTTTGTGCGGAGCACATACGTATTGTGTGTTACAAAAACAAATTATTGTAAAAGTAAACTTACGGAATTGTCTGTTGCAACCATCGCGACTATAACCTTTTACCACTTTTTCTCTCAAATCTACAAACACACCATGGTGGAAGTATACAAGTGTGTTCGTTCTCGAGCACAATTTTCGTCCGGTTCTCACAAATTGCATTGTTTTGAACGTAGCTTACATTTGAGAGAATACTAACCTGTGATTGGTATTTCTCGGCTTTATTCGATCTCGTTTACATAGAATCGCACAGTCATAAAATAAATATTCCTACAAGTGAACCAAAGGGAAAGTTCAGTTTGAACTGGTGACAGCACTTGCTCGTGACAGTTTTCAAGTCAATTTAAATCGTCTCGAGCTTAGCGGTCAAAACTTGTGAAAGAAGTTAAAAAACTGATGTGATGGTGACAATACTTTTATTTTGTTTGTGTTAACATTGAGAAATAAAACAGCAATATTGAAAAAAAAAAAGTTTTACGGGAAGAAACAATAGTGATCCGTGTATTTAAATATTTCAAACAGAGTTTTGTCGGATAGAGAATAATAATAAAAAAAAAACCAGAATGAATCCAACTTCGAAATGAATTTCGAAGACTATATATTTCCGAAAGCTGACGATAGAAAAACATCTTCTACGTCTAGTACTCCGAAAAGAAATGATTTTATCATTAAAAAGCCAAAATCGAAAGAAAACGAGCAAAATGGTCATTTCGAAAGATAAACACTCTAATGTAATTGATAATATACAGAAATGTAAAAAAGTTAATAGTCGAAATCTTCGTAAAAATATATCTCCTGATAATGGTGAAAATAAAATAGATGACAGCGATGTTGCATTTTTAACGGTCAGCAATGGTACATATGAAAAAGAAAACTCGAATATTATTTTGTCACCAGCTGTTTCTACTCAGGATCGATGTAAATTGACATCATGGAGTTTACCACCAAATATTCTTCAAGTAAGATATAATACTTTGTAATATAAATACTTTTTCACAAGTATCTTTCTCATATGTATTTTTATGTCAAATTGTTTTGTCATTAAGTTGTAATAAAAGTACTTTTAAAATTTAAATAAATTTAAATTTCTGGTATTATATATATATATATTTGTATATCGATATAAAATCAAATATTTTGATTTTTGATATTTTATAAATTACAATATTTATAATAAAGAACTTTATGTAAATCTAATAATTACATTAATTGTTATATTATTATTAATTTTTAGAAATATATAGCTCGTGGAGTAGAATGTATGTTTCAATGGCAAGTGGAATGTTTATCAAATCACCAAGTAATGCAAGAGAGAAAGAATCTTGTATATTCAGCACCTACATCTGCGGGAAAAACTCTTGTTGCTGAAATTCTTTTGATTAAAACTGTTCTAGAGAGAAAAAAGAAAGTAATTTTTATCTTGCCATTTGTTTCTGTTGTTAGAGAAAAGATGTATTATTTCCAAGTAAGATATAATTAAATTATTACACACATATCTTGATTAAACAATAAAGTATCAAAAATATCTTAAGTGTGATCTGATATTTTTTTAAGGATTTGCTGTCTGACATTGAGATAAGAGTGGAAGGATTTATGGGAGGATCAGTACCACCTGGAGGATTTGCTGCTACTCATGTTGCAGTAGCCACTATAGAAAAAGCAAATTCTTTAGTAAATCGTCTAATGGAAGAGAATGATTTGGGTAGTTTAGGTGCAGTGATAATAGATGAATTACACTTACTGGGTGATCCAAATCGTGGTTATCTTTTGGAGTTGTTATTGACAAAATTAAAATATATGACTCTTCGGTAAACTTGTTCTCATATACGAACTTAATTGTACACTTAATTTACAAAAACACAAATAGAATTATGTTTTAATATTTTAGCAATGATAGTATCAATATACAACTGATAGGTATGTCAGCTACATTGCCAAATTTAACGTTGTTAGCCAAATGGTTGAATGCTGAACTTTACAAGACCGAATTTCGTCCTATTCCTTTGTATGAATATTGCAAGGTAAACGAACAATTATACAAGCTATATAAGTACTAGAGATTATTTTTATTTTGAAACAATTTTTTATTTATAGATAGGATCAAATATATATGACAACACATTGAATCTTGTCAGAAAGTTAGATGAAGTGCCAGAATTAGGAAGAGATGCGGATAATATTCTACAGCTTTGCATTGAGACAATAAGTGATGGTAATAGTGTGTTAATTTTTTGCCCTACAAAAAAATGGTGTGAGAAACTGGCGGAGCAAATTGCCACAACTTTCTTCAAGTTAGGTCTGTTTTACTAATCTCCAATCAAAAGAAATCGAAATTTATCCATATTATAGTTATTTGCGTCCTTTTCTTCTCGACATAGCAATGTTATTTTATTATTTAAAAAATTGTAAAAAAGTATAAAAAAGTGCGATTATAAAAAAGAAATCTTTTTTTCACACATCATTATATTGTTCTTACGTTCGGACAGGTTGCGAAGATAATAGCATCGGGAAAATGTTAAAGAAAGAAATCAAAACCAATTTAATTTATGAAACTTTGGAACAACTGAAACGCAGTCCAAGTGGCTTGGATAATGTTTTAAGAAGTACAATTTCGTTTGGTATTGCGTTTCATCATGCTGGACTCACGATGGACGAGCGTGATATTATCGAAGGATCTTTTAGGTGATGGTCGCTTTGATGTTTTTTTGTTTTCAGCTAATACAGATCTTTTGTTGAGTGTTATTGTCAAGTTTTGTGTTATTTTCTTATTCTAGAACAGGATCTTTGAGAGTACTTGTAGCAACGTCGACATTGAGCAGCGGCGTAAACTTACCTGCCCGAAGAGTAATTATAAGATCGCCTCTGTTTGGTGGCAGTCCGTTAAATACTTTAACTTACAAACAAATGATAGGACGTGCTGGCCGTATGGGAAAAGACAGTGCAGGTAAAATACTGTATGTCGAATAACATAGAACTCAATTGTAATACATTTTTAATAAAGGCATGTTTAAAAATAGTCATTAATAGAAATATATATAATTAAGAGTTGTAATTTTTTTCTGAATTAGAGTAGCAAACGTGGAAGAAATCCATGCGGTGATAATAATAATAATGAAAACATTTAACTTTTCAGGAGAAAGTATACTAATGTGTAATCCGAGCGAACGTAATGCAGCCATGTCATTGCTTTCCGCAACTTTGGATCCGATTGAATCTTGTCTCAACGATTCCACGCTACTGATAAGAGCGCTGTTAGAAGCAGTAGCTAGCGAAGTTTTATACACGTTGGAAGATTTAGAATTATATATTAGTTGTACTTTACTGAGTTTAAGTGATCAGTCTGACGTACGAACTTTCTCCAATGAAGCGATGAAGTTTTTATTGGATAATGAGTTTTTGTTGTAAGTACTTTTAATTACTACAACAGATATATTCAGTAGGTCTAAAATGTTCATTTTTTCTTATAATCTTTGAAATAATCTTTATCAATTAATAAGTTTCTTTTTAAAATTTAAAAATTAATTATGTGTTAATTAATACGTATGTATAATTTATATGTATGTGTCATTCGTTATTCAGATTACAAACAACAGAACGCGAATCTAGATGGATAGCGACAGCGCTTGGAAAAGCATGTTTGGCTGCGTCAGTACCGCCTCGAGAAGGACTGATTCTATTCGAAGAACTCCAGAAAGCTAGAAGATGTTTTGTTCTGGATACGGAGTTGCACGTAATATATTTGGTAACTCCACTTTCTCCTGGATGTCAAATCGGCACTGTCGACTGGATGACGTTTCACGAATTATGGAACACTATGTCGGAAAGCGAACGCAGAGTTGGGAAACTCGTGGGGGTGGAAGAACGCTTTGTGATGCAAGCCATTAGAGGAGTTGTCAGGCCCGGAAAATCGGTAATTGCTATTTTTCCGAAGTAGCGGATTTTTGTCTTTTATTCATTTTTTTTTTTTTCATTTTTTGGTCATAAAATCAATATTTGCATCATTTTTGAAAAATCTATAATGCAAATATTTTATTTCTGCACTGTAGTTGAACATACATAGAAGATTTTACAGTGCATTGGCGCTGCATGATTTAGTGAAAGAAGTCCCGCTTAACGTAGTTTGCAAGAAGTACAGCTGTTGTCGCGGAGTGTTGCAAACTTTGCAACAGTCTGCTTCCACGTACGCGGGTAAATTGACTTGAAATAAATCATTAATGATCATGTGATCTGCTTTATAATGTATAAATATTTTTAAAAATAAAAGTCGTTTCTTTATTTCAGGTATGGTCACACAGTTTTGCAAACAGTTGGGATGGGATTGTATGGAATTGTTGGTGAGTCAATTTCAAACAAGATTGCAGTTTGGCGTCTGCCGAGAATTGTTAGATTTGCTGCGTTTGCCGATGTTGAACGGCTTACGAGCAAGAAGTCTGTACAAACAGGGAATTACATGCGTAGCAGATCTGGCTGTTGCCAATGAACTTAACGTCGAACGCGCTCTTTACAATGCTCTTCCTTTTGAAAGGTAGGAATGAGACTATTCGCGAGTGTTATTTATGTCAAACGAGTTGCGTTTACAATATATTTAAATATTTTACATGTATACATTTTAGTGAAAAAGAACACGAAGGAGAATATGCGCTCGAAACAGAAAAGAGAAACAAAATGAGAACAGTATTTGTTACTGGACGAGACGGTCTCACGCCGCAACAAGCTGCAATTTTATTGGTTCAAGAAGCGCGTATGTTAGTTCAGGTTGTAATGTGTTCACATTTTATAAGCAAAATATAGTTAAATTGTATATATTGAAATATATAAAATAAAATGGATATTATTTACAGAAAGAATTGGGACTTGAACAACTGCCGTGGGAACAGAATGAGCGATCTTTACAAGTGAATACTTATTCAAGAAATGGTGAAGATGTATCCAGCATGAAAGAACGAAGTCAGACAGAATTGACTTTAAGAAATTTAGAATGCACTAACAATAAGATAGAATCATCAATTGCGCAAATCTCAGCACATAAAGAGCATGCGAATACTAAAAATACAAGTAATGAAGAAATCAATTTGAAACAGAGTTTATGTAAAGAAATCAACAAGGCTGGTGTATCTGACAAAAAAGAAACAGTGTCAACACATTTAGATGAAGTTATTTTGTCACCCGACATCTTAGAAGATAATAAAGATTTGTCGTTTTTTCTCGATTTGAGTTCTCCTGATGTGACTTTAAAAAATGAGCAATCAAATGCTGAAAACAACAGAACTACTGAAACTAATGGTTTTAAGATAAAGAGAGGTAACAACGATTTGAAAAATCCTGCTCTTACTTTTGGCGATAGACCTAACAAAAAGTCACGGGTTTCCGACGATAGTGCGGTAGATAAAAATATGAGTGGATCTATTTTAAACGATTGTTTTAAGTCGTCGTATTCGAGAAGCCCCAGTTTATTCGATGATAGTTTGAATCTCGACACTCAAATGTACGATATTCTCGAACAAAATGTCATGGATATTGCACATTTAACGGATTTGGAAGATTCTAAATTATCCGCGAACAAATTGAACGCCACAAATACGTCACAGAAAACATCTGCAAATTTAAATTCCAACGATAATCAAATAAGCAAAGAAAACGCACAAAGTGTAGAAGCGATACAGTCGAGAACCAGTATACTATCGTGGGGTGATGATTCGTGGAATTGTACTGAAGGACTGCTGAAGCACATGGTTCAAGGTAACGATCAAATCGGTAAGAATGAACTGCGTCAAGCCAAAATAACAAATGCCGTAAATACAAATAAATCCACTACGTCGCAATATACAAATCACGAAAATGTCAAGCCTTGCACGCGAAGCAATAAAAAAAGCGCGTGTAAAACGACGAGTATTATACAACGTCTTGCTGTAATTAAGGAAAAAGTGCCGCATAAACCTAAATTACCAAAAGTAACAGAAACGGAGTTTTCTGCGGAAAATAAAATTGTTTCGGAAGAAAAACTATCCGAAGATTTGCACAAAACCGTGATGGACGATATCGTTGTTGATTCGCAGTTTTACGAAACTCCTTTAAGCGAAAATCCAACGAGGGCAAAGTTAGAAAAGATACGTAAAATACGTTCTCAGAAGATTTCAGAGGAAATAAAAGAGGAAACAAATAATCGTTTAAACTCTCCTACAAGAAATATAGCAGGTGATATAAAAGAAAATAAAACAAAGCCACAAGAGAAATTTAAAGGAATTTTAGCACAAAATTTATTATTTACTGCAAATTGCAGTTCCGACAGTGTTGTATGTAACTCTGAAGATGAAATAAAGATTGATTCGAAAAAATCAATTTCTATGACTAGAAAACAATTGAATACTTTGAGTAAACATGTAAACTCGAAAGAAATCACGTTAGAATCTATTAATAAAAAGGATGTACTGAACGAAACGACGGATTGGAACACATTGAACATCGTGAAAGTTGCGAAAAGTAGGGCGACTTTTAATCTGTTCAAACGCGAAGTATTGAAAAAGCAAAGTATTGCAATAGCTTTACATCGCAATAAGTACGTAGATAACACAAACAATATAGGTTCAAAAATCTGTACTTCTGATCAAAAGGACAAACAAAGATCCAGAAAGTCTGGAAGTTACACGCATGAGGACAAAGAGATTTGTGGTGCTGCAATATCCTGGGAGAGCAATATTGCGTATTACATGTCATTTAGTAATTCACAAGGTAAATAGGCGAAACAAACTAAAGCAAACTCTTTTGTTGCACATATTTTACATTCGTTATTTTTAGTTGTTGATTCGAAAAAATCAGTTTCAAATTATTGAAATTGTTTCGATAATTTATAAATTATATAAGTGTTTTAAATTGCACAGAATCAAAAGTCTCTGGAAAGGAACAAATAACTCTGTTGAAAGAGTTATTTTCTGATACATCTTTGTACATAAAATGCTTTGCGACAAAGGATATGTATAAACTCTTGTATCAGTGTTGTGCAATCTCCGCGAAATGTAGATTTCTCGATCCAATGATAGCGCATTGGTTGTACACTAATGATTTAGAAAAAACGTTCAACGAAATGGTAAGATGTAATAATAATGATTAGAAAAATTGTAGAAAGAACCTATGTAATACAAATATGAGAAAGTGTATTGATATCTATAAATTTAAACAACGAAAATTTGTTTATAAAAATCTACTATTAAAAAAAAAAGATTATTACGATGAATTTTATATACATAAAATGACGCTGATAAGGTTGTCTCTTTCGAATAGACAATGGAATATTTTCCTCAAGGAAATTTTATAATGAAACGTATCAATTCTTGTTACAACTTGGGTTCAAAAATAGATGTGCACAGTTCTTTATCAGATGAATTCAGATCAGCAGCAAAAGCCGTGCTCACATGGCACATGACAGATAATGTCATGACTAAGTTAGAAGAACTTAATCCTGTTCTAATTCATACATTTAGAGGTAATATATTTTTACATACATATTTCTATTTTACATTACATATTGTAATACTATTGACGACATATATTTACAAATGTGTATTTTGTTTCAGATGTAGAAATGAGAATCGTAATCGTTTTAGCTTGTATGGAATTATCGGGCATTGGTGTGAGTCTAAAATCGTTACAAGAACTGTCGTCGGTTATTTCAAACGAAATGCATTTGTTAGAAACGAAGGCTTACGAGTTGGCAGGTAGAAAATTTAATTTTTCATCATCGAAGGAAGTCGGTCAGGTCCGTGAAAAAGTGAAATTAAATTGAATTATATATCTATGCCATTGTATGCATATTTATAACAGTATAATACGTAGATTCGTGTACTTATTACAGATATTAGGATTGTGTAAAGACAAAAAGGTCAGTACAAGTAAGTCTGTTTTAGAGAAATGTGACAATCCGATATCAAGTCTCATAATTTCATGGCGAAAATTAAATGCAACAAAAACCAAAGTAATTATGCAATGATTAAAACTTTATTCTAACATATTTGTGCACATATCTATTTTGCTACGTACTTGCGTGGCAATATCAGATTAAAACCAAATCTTTATCTAATTGATGACTTTAACAAATTTATGTTTATATAAAATTTATATTTTATCTGATATATTTTTTTTTTATCCACAGATGATCTATCCGTTATTACATTTGGCCCAAAAAGAACCTCGTATTCGCGGTAATTGTATTACTTGTACGTTGACGGGAAGAGTTTCGATGCATGAACCAAATTTACAAAATGTGCCAAAGGATTTTAGTTTTGGGGATAACAATTTCGTTATAAGTGTAAGAATGGCATTTGTGCCAGCTTTGGGCAATATAATGCTGTCTACTGACTATTGTCAACTTGAATTACGTCTCTTGACTCACTTTTCGCAAGATTCAATACTGTGCGAGATTATGAGACAAGAAGGTGATATTTTTAAGAGCATCGCTGCTAAGTGGAATAATGTGACAGAAGAAGAGGTATTTAGTACCAAAATTGATCCGTAGTATCAATGTAATCTGATTATCAATGTAATGTCCACTGAAAATTCATACATATATATTCTACTACATGTTTATTGTGTATAAGTACACATATTTGTTGCTCATATTTTTGTTGCATTAAAATATCCAGGTATCCAATAAAATGCGTCAACATACTAAACAGTTATGTTACGGCATGATTTACGGCATGGGAGTAAAATCTCTAGCCGAAACATTGTGCGTAAGTGAACCTGAAGCTCAAGAGTTTCTAGAATCTTTTATGAGCACATATCCCGGCATATATAAGTGGTTAAACAATGTATTAGAAGAAGCACATAACGATGGATATGTGATGACACTATTGGGAAGGCGCAGACAGTTTCCGGATTTAAAGAGCGAAAAATCATCTGTAAGAGGTAAGTTAATCACCACATGTACTCTGTAAATAATTTATATATTATTTAACTAAGTCATCTGTTAAATTTTAGCTGCAGCAGAACGACAAGCTGTAAACACTAAAGTACAAGGATCTGCAGCAGATATAGTCAAGAAAGCTATGATAACTATAGAGGAAAGAATAAGGCATAGTTTTCCAGATTCAGCCATTATATTTCCCGAGACACGAAACAATCGCAAACTGCGAAGCAGTCGAGAGATGCAACAAAGAGGCGGATATCTAGTTTTACAATTACACGATGAGCTGCTGTATGAAGTAGGTATCATATGGTAGAAGAAAAACATTATTTTGCTTTATTTTTATGTGAAAATATATATATTTTTATGTGAAAATATATATATTTGTCAAAAATATTAAAAGATTAATTATATTTTATTTTTGTAACATTCCACATGTTTTATGGTTTTTATAAATACGCAAAATAATTAATTTTGTAATGATATTTCAGGTAAATTTAGCAGACCTGAAAAAAGTAGCTGCAATAATAAAAGACTCAATGGAAAATGTTAGCCAACTCACCGTACCATTACCAGTAAAAATCCGAGTTGGACCTGCATGGGGCGATTTAACCGATTATCAATTTTAGCAAGAAATTTCTAATCATAATAATATTATACTATATTTATATCATTTTAATTATTCTAATCATAACATATTTATATCATTGTTTTTTAAAATTATTATTTGTGTTTTTATATTTTTATATTTTTTTAGGATTGAGAGAATTTAATTGGAATTGATATTTTTGAATTATGTTAACATGTAGTAGAGACATTTTACATATATTTATCTCTTATATTTATAAGATTTGTAAATATTCTATTATTATTGTTAAAACTTCAATTCATATTATTTATTATTTTTATAGTGAATTGAGGTTTAAAATGAATAAGAATTGTAAATAATTTATGAAATGTGTATGAGTGCATGTAAAATCTAATATTCTTTGATGAGAGAAGTATTATTTAAAAAAAAAATTAATATATACATTTAAATTATTAATATTTTTTCTTACATGTTGAAAAGCACTTTATGAATTGATATTTAAAAGTAAAACTACTTTGTTTTTTCTCTCAGCTTTTATATATTCCTTTTTTTTTTATCTAAAAAAAACGCGTTCCGATATTCACTGCCAGTATTAAAACTCTTCTATTTTACAATCGTCATTTGTCCTATAAATTTCCAGGAACTGGAACTGCAGTGAATATCAGAACGCAGCCTAAAATATATAGTCTTATAAATAACATTAACCACTTGTAATAGAAAAAATTTGTAGACTAGTAATAATTAAATATATTTTACAGATATTATAATGACAAGGTTCAATCAATACTTATAGAATCTATTTCTAATCAATCACTGTGATCAAAACACAAAAAGCAGATTTATAGAATTCAGATTTTGGGATCTAAAAGAGTTGTGACAGCCCTGATAGATCACGTGATAATGTTTCTAGAAATACATACATTTTGAAAAAGCGAGAAGCCACAAGTTGACTATATCTTAAATAAGGAACAGTAGCCATAAGACTGCTTGAAAGTCAAGTCTCAAGCTAAAAACAGCGATAAGAAGTTAACAACGTTTGTCCTCTGAACAATCAATATCAGTCAATATAACTTTTATTACTACAGTCAAGTGAACTTTGGCAGTATACAATTAAGTAAAATAATACAATTAAAACAGTAAGTAAATTTTTAAAGATAAAATCAGTTGTCAAAATATTTGAATTCTTGTGTGTTGCAAAATTACATTTTCAAAATAATTCTTGCTCGACTGTTTACTTTCATTATTTAACACGCGTTCAAGACATTAATCATATGGAATAAAAATCTATATAGAATCTTCTTATTAGGGATTTATTAGTCACATGAAGCTATGAATATCTGAGAGTTTGTCTTTTTTATAGGAAGTTCTTCGATGATTAATTGTGCTATTTGTTTAATGCATTTTTGTTTGCTTTTTATTTCTGCGCCTTATAAAAATCTAAATATTATCTATTTTAGGCAAAAAAATGTTTGTTTTAACATAAATTTTAAGCGTATGTGTCTTGTTTGTGATATCGTTCCAAGATGACCGTAGCAAGTATTTATTTAGAAGCTTTAAATGCCGTTAAAACTTCTGTTGAAATTGTCTTTTCAAATATTGTTGCCGTTATTTTACTTTTATTTAGCAAACAATAGTTGATTGATTTCTCAATATCTTTTAATTGTTCATCGTTTGCGATATATGAGCTACGTTCGAGGGCCACGTCTCATCTCACTAGCATTATTCTCTTTATATTTTTTATTTTTTATCTAATATATATATTTGAAGCGTAACGTTTTTTCTAATCTCTTCTTCCTCCATATATATAATATCATACAAACAAAATATATCAAAAAGTCTGTATAATAATTAAATTTATTTAAAATTTGCTTTCAATACACACACGCATACACACACAGCTTCAATTATTTTGCTAAGAAATTAAACAAAAATATTTAAAAAATAATAAAAAATATAGAATTCTCAAAAACGTTTTTTCTAAGTAAATATCATGTAAATATTTATTTCAACAAATTGGTTTTATTATTAAAAATGTAAAGAACAAATATATAAGTCTATAAGAGAACTAGAACTTACAAAATAATTAATATTTCGAGTAATAACATTTAATACTCTAATAAAAAGAGAGTAAAATTTTATGTATTTTTTAATTTTGTTTTATAGTGTATAAATTTACATTACGTCAAAATACGTCATGTTCTGATCATATAAGATCACGTGCAAATGTAATGATAAGACACCTCATACAGCGGAATTCACCAGATCCAGACTATCACAATTTTACTTTTGATGAAGCAGGCAAAAGAATAAATATGACTGGTAGGCAGATACCCGAGTTTATACAACATTTAGAGGTAATAATTTATCTTAGATATTTATTTTACAATTATTATTGCGTATGTGTGTTTGTTATACATTACATTAATACGTACTTCATACTATATACTTAATACATTTATTTAATACACATTTCAGTCAGATGATGTTAACAAAAGAACTCAATTATGTATTAAAGAATTAATAAATAAGAGTGAGAACACAGAAATGTTAGAATATCTTCGAGCTAATCGTGATGAGTTTTTGCAACTAGCAAGCCGTGTAATAAGAAAAAATCCAACAGAAACGCTACAAGGACACATGGTTGTATATTATTTTTTCATATCACATGTACATACGCGCGCGTGCACATACCATATATATCTGATTATTTTACAGAAATCAGATTAATTTAACAATTTATATTTTTTTTTAGTGTGCTACACTATGCTTATTAGTTCGGTTAATTTCCATTGATGCGGAAGGAATTATTGATTCAATAGGCAATGACACAATGTTTGCTCCAGCAATCATAAATCTTTTAAAATCGTACGATGTGTACAGTAATACAGATTTTGTGAATTATCTTTCCGCATTTCTAAACGCAGTGTTGGACAGAATTGAAACAAGATTTGACTCAAAGTGGAGAGACTATTTATTAGAATTGGGAAATATGATAAACAAACAATTGTCTCGAAGAGCATTTCAAGATCTTAAAACAGGTATTCAGTAATTAATAAGTTAAAAAAACAGAATTTTATTTGTAGAATTTAAATAAATAATTAAAAAAAAAAAAAATAGTTGCAGCAAGACTTAAAGCTAATAACTTGCGTCCAACAAATGAGCTTCAAGATATATTGGTCCCATTACGCACTTTGCTTAATCTGAAGTGTATGCAACTAACGCAAACGAACAATGATGTTCTGGGACAAATATTTGTAGTAAACGAAATGTCTGATACTTTGAAAGCACTTTTTAATGTCATAATACGTATTTTTAGACAAAACATAGAACTGGAACAGGATGTTGATATTTCTCAATGGATTTTCATCGAAAGTTGGCTTTCGGTAATGACGTTTATAAGAAGACTCGATATATACAATGTCGAATCACAAAGAGAATATAAGAAGTTGTTTCACGAAAATAGTACGAGTTTCTTGAAAACGATGGATATTATATACAAAATAGTGTCAGAATTTAATACACAAACAAGTCAACAATTGATTCAACAATTTTACGATTCTGTGATAATGATCCAAACACTTCGAAAAACTTTAGAACTACTTGTACTTTTTTGTGACAACATAGGTGTTCCAGTGACATTAACTATTATGTTACTATCTGTATTTTATCATATCAATAAGCGATACAATGAAAGTAAGTATCTCAATTCCTTGCATTGCAAAGATGAGTTAATATTGTAATGTTTTTTATATAGTGTGTATGTAATACATTTTTGTTTCAGTTTCACAGTTGGATTTTGAACACACACTTATAAAAGATTACTTAAGTGACTCATTAATGTACTGGACTTTCATTCTAGACAAATGTAGTTGGCTACACGTTATGGGGATATTGGATTTATGTCCTACAGAGAGTCGGATTTTTGCACTAAATAAAGCAATAGATTGTCCTCTTTTATCCGCGCCAAGAAAAATACAGTTGATGAAGATTTACAGTTACATACTGGTATAATTTAAACAAAACGGATCAATGTATATACTTTTTTTATATACCTGTACTTTTTTTTATCTATATTAAATACATATTATTATCTTTTACACAATTTGCTTTTATATAATCTCTGCTTTATTAATCAGATAAAGATTTATTAGTTTTATATAAACATATTTTACTTAAAGATATCGTAAACTAATAAAAATATAAACTAATATAAAATGTCTTACAAATATAGAAACAGTAATTAATTATTACTTATTAATTATCCTCTCCGAATTAATTATTATTTCTATTGCTTTTACATTTATATTTTTGCGTTCAAATTGAGTTACCTTTGTTTTAGTGATGCACATGTTGAAAGATAGTAAAAAAGACTGTGTATGTTTCAAAAAAGGAAATAATTTTTTTTTTTTTTAATTTTTTTGCTCATGCACATTGCACAGAATAGAACGGCATTTTGTAGATATATCACGGAATAGAACCATGTTCACTTGACGTACGCACCGAGAAGTTGCTCGTGGACATGGCTACATAGGTGCCAATATATGTACATACACCACCCGTGGACATTGCGCTGACTTACGGGGCGGCAAAACGATTATTTACACAATTACACAATTACATTCTCTTATGAGCCTGAGGCTTCTCTCTGTTATAAGAGATAAATTTTCACCTGACATTTGCACGCACTCTTACAGGACTACAGTACAGGAATATAAACTGGCTTAAAGGCCTATCTACACAAGAATCTATTTATATAAAGACCTATCTACATAAAACGTGGATTGTAGGTCTCATGGAATTGACCAATTACGTTAGTCACATCATCCAATTGACTAACGTGATTAAGCCAAGATGTGACCATGAATACTGACCTTTATCATAGCGTTCTCTAGCCATTAAAAACCAACCTTTCTTAAAAAGATGACGATTCTCACTCTTTGCAATATTCATCTGTATTCACCGCTTTCGCAAACTTGTGCAAGTAAACGAGTAGCAGTAAAATATCGTGTTTCTACTGTATTTAAAGTTTAGGATCTTTAACTCGATTTCTTCGATGTTTTTCGCGTTATTAAACGGAAAGTGGTTTTGTTTTATATGTATGTACGTTACATATTTTGTTCTCAATAATTGGAGACTCATTAACCACAATCCGATTTGAAACAAACCGGTGCGACGTTAATTGCTCGTTTGCTGCAATAGACGAATGCGAAAGTTTGATTTCGAGACAGAAGTAATATCAGTTAAAAGGAAGACCAGAAATATCAAATAACGGTTAGTTTTCTTTGCTGTGTATATCTTGTCGGATGCGTGATTGCTGCCGTAACCTCAAAATTATAAACAAAATATTCAATAACATCACATTGAAAAAGATGGTTTAAGAACATTACAATATATTAAAAAGAGTTTTTAATCTTTAAACTAGATCTAACTTAACTTTATTAAGAATCTTTTAGTCTCTAAAAAATTGTTAACATAACTTTTTTTATTTATTTCGAAAATGTTTTTGCTTTTTTCCGATGTATTTGTACATAACGGTACAATTACATAAACACACACACACATACATATATATATAAAAGACCTTCTAGGTTTCTCATAATAACGATAGATAGTTCTGAAAAAAAACAGCAGAGTTTGAAGATTATTTGTTTGTATTATATGCGCTGATTTTTTGTTAGATGTGTTTGCATCTTAAATATTTAAAATTTCTTCAATTCACTGTAATTTAAAAAAATATATATATATCTTTTTTCTAAGTTAGAAATTTTTATGTATAATACAGTTTTTTATAGATAAAGAATTATAATTATGTTTATTAATTTTATTTTTAGAATATCTGCTACACAAGTTTGCCTAAGATGTCGGATCTAGAGGAAACAAATAGATGTGTACCAGACATGCAAGAAACCTATTATGATGATACTGAAAAAAATTCCATAGAAAGGCTTACTAGTGAAACACAAAAAGAAACAAACATTACAGAGAGCCAAGACTTCCATCTTATTGACTCTGAGGAAGAGGAAAGTATGAAAAATAAGATGGCATTAGAAAATAAAGAGGATAATTCTCAGAAAGCAACTGATGAATTAAATCTTCAACAAATCTCACATGCATCAGAGTCGTTGACTGATCAAAATGTAATAACTGCAAGTGAAGACAAAGATAAAGAAGTTGCACTTGCTGAGAAAAACTTATCTAGCGATACACATGGTTCAGAAAAGAATGAGAATGAATTACTTCATCTTTCTGATGATGATGAAGTGATTCAGGGAACACCTCCTCTGATATATTCCCCATCTCGAAAATCAACTGGCAATATTGATGTAACAAGTCTAAAACGTAAAGCTGAGTTTTTTGATGAACCACCTGGTAAAATTCAAAAAACATCCACAGAAGATACTATAATAAGTACTAAGAGAGATTTTAGAGAAGAAGAGAATCCTTCGGGTGAATCTGATGATTCATACCAAGATTTATTCAAGAATTCAGATAAGAACATTATAATTGAGGAAACTCAAGGAACTCAAGATTTAAATAACCAGGAAGTTATTCAGGACTCTTTATCTAAACATAAAATGGAAACAAAGAATGACGATAAAATTCAAGAAGAGTTAAATCAATGCCAAAATGAAGAGAAAGATATGGAGAAGGATGAAAATCTGAATGTTTCCATGAAAGTGAATGACAATAGTATGAATGACAGCCTCAACGTCAACGTAAACTCTGCAAATGAGAGTGATTTGCACATTGAAGATAATAGTATATCAATGGAAATGAAAAAAGATAACAAGTCCGAAAATGAGAGTTTAGGTGAGACTAATAAATTTGTACAAATAAAAGATGATACGGAAGCCGATAAAGCAGAACAAGACACTAGCGAACTTGTCACAAAGGCTGCTAATAATAGCAATAAAAGTTCGTCTTTTCAAACCAAAACTTTTAATGAGATACAAACAACGAGCAAGTCACGGACCAGCGTAGAGCTAATTTATGATGATGCAAACGTGTCGAAGACAGAATTGACGGAAATCGTGTTAGATTCATCGTCGGAAATGATTTGCGATCGCAAGAACTCGAAAGAAAAACCGGAGGTAGTCGAAATTGTGGACGACTCGCGCGAAAAAATCATTCTAGATTCGCTAGGAGAGAGCATGGAGCTTCAAACTTCGACAGGCATTGACAAAAGTCTCTCTCACGAAAGCAAAACCTGTAGCGACTTAAGCCATAAAGAGAGCACAAAAGAATCGTCGTTAGATTCGAGGATTACTCAGAGTCATCAGAAGCTGATAAATGGTAGCTCTGAGTCCAAGCACAGCGACACTGATCATACTCTCAGTGTGGAGTCAGACACATTCAGCGACATTGATCTGTTGAAAGGCAATGCTGTGCACGATATAAAAAATAAAGGAAACTCTTTTATGTCTAAAGACTTGGATAACATCGAAGTAATTAGTATTAGCGATAACGAAATGTCAAATACAGAAGAGAAGAACAAATCTGATTTGCACAATAGTGCGCTGACCAAGGCTGTGCAGGTAAATAATAGTAGATAAATGCTTGGATAGTTATATATGAATTAAAATATCTAATGTATATTGAAATACTTGTTAGTTGAAAATAGATTTGTTATTTAGAAAAAATGGGAATTATTAGAAAATTTTAGTACAACTCTTAGTTTTTGAAAAAAATCTTAAAGTAAAAAAAAATGTTTTACTCGAAAAAATTAAAAAATTTCGAGTTCTTTTTCAAAGTTTGAATAGATCTCAAAAGGTTCATAAAAATTAATTAATAAATATATTAAAAAAATATTGTTGCAGGTAGAGCGGGAGATCGGTATATGTGTAAGACTTAAGTGTGTCTTACATGTAGATGAAAACACAAAGGAATTTTTAAGTAAGGAAGTAACAATGGTGAATTGTGAGCCTGCCACGATAGAGTCTGTGTCGATAGGTAAGCAAAAGAATGAAGATAGCCAGGGCTCGCTAGCGGATATTTCAGATAACAAAGAATCGTCACCTAGTTCGGTAACCAGTAATCTCCAGCCCTACGTTTTGAATCCGTCAAGACTGTCCATTATGTCATCCATTAGCTCATCTAGTTCAGCATCTAGCGCCGCTTCTCTGGCCTTAAAACTTGGCTTGAAGAGTAGTGCACACTTCTCAATGCCGTTGGTTCCGACTAAGCACGCAAAGAAGTCCGCTCAAGATGTTCTTACAATGGGAGATAAGCAAATATTAGACGAGACTTACGAACGCGTTACACAGGAGTGGAAAAATCACCGTTTGCTTACCATGACGATCTTGAACAGCCTAAATACAGAAATAAGTAATAGCGTTACCGCCACTACAAATATAGTACAAGATTCTTATGCGAACGTTAGTAATGATCGACTGTATGATCACTTGCAAAAAAGCAACATGCACTCATCGACGCCGGAAGTAGCAACGAAGGATGAACAACTAGTCTCTACGCCGAAAAGTACGAAGAAAGGTAGGTCGCTGAAAAGAGCGCGAAGCAAACCGACGAAACCGAGTACGCAGAATGGCGTGCATAAAAAGGAAGTTTTAGGTACGAACTCTTGGAAAGAGTCTTCCTTAGAAGACCATAATAGAACTCCATTAGATAAGAAGAAGAGCAAGATAGAGGACACGGAGAATAAATTGTTGATCAGTAAGATGAATATTTTAGCAAACTCGTCACCGAGTGACGTGTTGGGCGACGATTTGATCGGCAAGGACGTGTTCGCCAAATGGTCAGACAACAATTACTATCCTGGTACGGTAGTCGATCGGTTGAAAACAAAATACAAAGTAAACTTCTATGACAGCAAAAGCAAGATGTTGATCGCAGAGTTTGTGATACCCATACCAAAGATGCTGCGCGAGGGTTTGTCTGTTTATGCGAGCAAATCCGATGATGACGATTATTCTTGCGGTATTATAGTCGATGCACAAGCATCGAGTAATAGCGATAGCGTTCACGATATTTATTATACAGTGGAGACCGATAACAAGGAACGGTTACGGGTGCAAGTGCGTAACATTTTCTTGTCGCCTGATCAGGCGCAAGTACTCAAAGAAGACATGGAGTCCGCGGACAAGAACTCTCTACCGTGCACTCCAAAAGCGTTCAATCAGGTAACATTAGACAACCTGGTAGAAGGCAAGCGGCGCTCGAAGCGAATTGGAAACGGTACGCCTATCTCTATTCTCTCGACACCTAAATCAAGGAGCAATGTCGGTGATGAGTCAGCTAGCAAAGTTAAAGCAGAACCTTCAGGATCTGGTATGTCTGGAAAACAAAAAAAAGGAAAGATCGCGTGGCTGGAAACCGAAGTCATGTCGAGCGATTCGAACATTGAAGTAAAAGATGAATCGGTGACGCAGATGGATTACGAATACATTCTGAGAGGCGTGCAAAAAGAAATACACAGTACTCCATGCGATCAACTTTATACGAAAGGGCCGCTGAATAGAATCAAAGGTAAACCACGCAGCAAGAAGAAAATGGAAGATGAACATATCATCGCAACGCTTGGACCAATTCCTCTTGCAAAATCTAATATTTTCAAAGACATGTCGTTTATACTCACATGCGCATCCGTAGAATCATTAGACAGGTATTTTTCTATCTATAGTATTTTGTATTACTTATTTATTATACTTTATTCTAGAATGTCTACTACTTAGAAAAATATTTAAAATGCCCACAAAATTTTTGTTATTATTTGTTTAGAAATCAATTTCAATTTTAATAATCAGATATATAATACATTGGGAATGTTCCGGTTTCTTATCAATTCTATATATATACATGTTTTATTCATTTATATTTTGTTTTGTTTATTTCAGATTCATTGACATAAAAGCGCAGGCATATAGCACAGAAACGGAGACAAATGAGTCGGAAGTCGAAACAGAATATGAAAGTGACTGGATGGATCGACCATTCGTACGTGACAGATTGAAAGAACAAATTTTAGCGGGTGGTGGTAAAGTCTATGAAAACTTCAATGAAATTCCGAAAAATGAATATAAAAACACAAAACTGATTACAAATGTGCCAAACACTACAGCGAAAAATATATGGTGTTTATCAGCCGGTATACCCGCATATAATCATAGGTGGATCATCAGATGTTGCTTAGAAGTGAGTCAACATTTCTTGTTAATGTTACAATTTTATATAAATCAGCCGCCAACGAGAAGAATAATGCGTCTTTCTTCTCTCTCTTACGAAATCACTTTATTGCTGGATAATATATTACACACAGTGTAATATATCTGTATCATACGATTATGTAGGGAAAAACAGTGAATACAGCTGAAGAAGCACTTCCAATCGGCTGGAGTTTGCAGAAGAGAAATTACGTGGAAGCATTCCAAACGAGAGAAAATAAACCGCTATCAAAGACTTTTGTGATAATTCCTCGTCTGGATGACATCTGGTTTGCCACATTTTGGCAACAAGTTTGTGAAAATGCAGGAGCGGTAGTTTTAATTGTGGATGACTCAGGTATTTTATTTGTTTAAATTGAAATACATGTAACAAACACTTCGAATATGTACATAAAATCTGTCTGTACGTATATAAAATTACATTGTTTTTTGTTTTTTAGGAGCAATGGAAACTGTAGAGAGCAACGTAGTGATAGTGTCCAATCCAAAATGTCCGTTATGGGCCGTGGACAGTGCAAATAAGTTGCGAATCCCGATATTATCTACTACGTGGGTGGTTCAGTGCTTAATTGAGGGTAAACTCTGCCCATATGATCAGCACCCACGTTATAGATATAATTATACACCAAATTAAGCACTTTTCGCAGTTAAGAAGTGCTTATTATTTTTACATTTAGTATATTGTCTTAGAGGTAAGTGTTTTAAAAAATTAAGTTTTCTTTAATTTTAGGATTTTTCTCTTCTCTTCCGCGTCGTCTTTTCTCTCACTTTTTTCTGTGCAAGACAAAAGAAAACGAAATGATTTTGCAATCAGACTGAAACATTTTACTTGCAATTGTATGATTTTATATTATTTTAAATCCTTTTGCTGCTGAATTAATTAGTAAATTGCAAACTTACTTATACTGAATAAATTGAAGTTGTGCTCGAATAAACACGAACGTAGCAAGGACATCATTCATTTTCACGCTTTTAATTGAGCACAGCGACTTAATATATATCGATTTTAATTGAGTAACGCTCGACTCCATTTTTTGTGAGTAATCTTCATTTATCCTTTTTTTTATCTGCTCTATATGTTCAATAGAAATATAATTATGCATTTGATATGACAATGTATCATTGTATGTGAAGAGAAACACATATGTATAATGATGTATAATGATGTATCGACGTACATATACACATTTTTCTAGAATTTTATATAAAAGTGAGAAACCGCAATGCACGCGCGTGAACTACGAATCAGTTCCATTATATAAATATGTTTGTGAGAAAAATCTCACTCGCGCGCGCGCATGGGCTGCTGCCGCATGAGGATCTTTTTTTCACAATTAAATAGATAACAGAGAAACCGTTAAATTTTTTTTGTATTGGCTGCGTTGAGCAGAATAGCGTTTGGTAAGCGCTGTAAATTGCCATTCTGTTAAACATTCAGTTTTGTTTAAAAATTGAAATATGCTATAAAAATTAAAATATGCTATACAGTACTGCATTTATTAACCTTTTGAATTTTGTCATCTTTTCTGATACACAAGATAATTCTGAAAGTTCAAAAAGTTAAGTGTTATTTTAGTTAGCTGCTGTTAGTGCTTATTACTTATGAATAAAATTTGCGAAAAACTCAGAAGGAAATGATATCTCTTTGCAGATAATCACTTACTGACGCGCTAACTTCTGTTGAACGCAGACAATAATTCTTATGCATCGACTGTGCAAGTTATATAATTATATAATTGTGCAATAATACAAATTATATAATTTATACAATTGCCTGCCATAAGATTCGGTTAATGTAGCGATGTTAGAAATGTTTTCTTTTCCGGTGAAAATATAAGTATACTTTTCAGAAGTAGCCATATTAACGATCTTAAAAGTGCAAAATAAGATTCAAGAGGCAAGATATAAAAATATAAAACTAATAAGTTAACCACGTGTAAGAGACGATGCGTGTACATAACTGTGCGTGTATAAATGGAGATAGAATAAGTTTTATATATGTAATACAAATTTAATTACAATCGAGTGTCCGTTTGGTTTTGCGTTTTTTTTTTCGTCTGCTTTTTTTCGATAACTTCACATAACTATATTAGAGTGGACAAGTGAAAATTGTAAGTCCATATTATATAAATATGACGTGGCGCTTTTTCCATCTTTCATACAGTTTTAACGTCAGTAAATGCGAAACAGTGAGCTAATGTAAAAGAAAAAAAAAAGATAAATTTATGAAAAACGCAAATAGTCGGAGACTTGATTGTAAGTTATAAATATATACTATAAATGATGTTTTTGTGGGAGTAAAATATAAAGTGAAATATTTTGGCAAATGCGTTCTTCTTTCTCTTTTTTCTCTCCTTTTAATCACAATTGTTTTCTCTCAACAAAAACTAGCAACAATTGCAATATATAACTCGTGAATCTTAGTAATAATTAAAGACTAAAATTCTTTATAAACATTGTTTTATACATTTTTGAGGAACGCTATTATACAACTTTTCGGACTCATATCCAATCGAAATGATTTCGTTTTTTTTACTACTTTATCTACTTACTAACATCGAAAAAATATGATAGTTGTGTCGGAAATAATCCAAAACATTATCGGAATCTTTTCAACACTTTCAAAGCAATCAAAATGTGGATTTTGACCGGGATAATAAAAAGAAATCAAAAAAGAGGATGTAGAGAGCTTCTCTTTCTACGCGCATTGTTGCCAGAGAGAGAGAAGCCTCCTATTTTTCTTTCGGAAGACATTAATGCATAATAGTGAATATACAGATATAAATTATGTAACAAATATAGTATATAAATTATATATATACATATATATATTTAATTATATAATGTATATATATATATAAATATACATATATGTATTTATACGAAATTCACAATAGGTCAAAGAGATTTGAACGAAATCACGATCGAAAACTCGAAAAGATACATAATAGATATCCTATTTTTTGTTTTTGAAAAACAATTAACTAAATAAATTTTTAGGGATTATACCAATCGAGGAACAATAGCGAGAACGCCATCACAACAATAAAGAAGAGAATCCATGCTCTAAACCCGGCGTTTCGTCTCATTGCTTGCCGAATCTGTTCATTCGCTTCCTTCACATTCTCCGTTGAACCAACTACAGTCGTCACTAGTTTGTCTAAATCTTTATCCTGATCTAGAACTTTTTCCGTGAAAATTTCCTGCAACTCTGCGATGTGTACCACCTTGGTTTCAATTTGTCTGACTTCCTCTGCCACAGAGCTTAACTCATTATACAATTGCTCGTTTTCTGATTCAAACATTTGAATGTCTTCAGCTGATGGTTCTTCTTCATATGTCAACGTACTAACGTCTCCATTAACTTCTTCAATCTTCATCGGATTGGACCCGTTCGAATCGTTTTTACTGTAATAACCATTTGTCGATTTTTCTTCGTTTGAATCTGTTTTCTTCGTCGTCATTATTGGCAGCTTATCCACAGGTTTTGTATCTGCCTGCAATTTGGCAATTCGCCGCATCTCAATCGTACGTTTTACGCGCATCGCTTTCTGCTCCGAGTAGATCTTACAGACGTTCTTCAAATAATCTTCTATCAGCAACAGCATGATCTCACGATGTTCGATGTTCTGCTGTGAGACTTCCATAGACGTCCCGATCTCTCTTTTTAATTCCTTCACGAGTTGCGAGCAAGTGCTCATTATCTGCTGCGCGCCAATGTCAATTTCATCACGCTCTGTGTCAGTCATGTGTGGTGTGCTGGACAAATAATTGGAAAAATTCAGATAGGCTTTGCGATTTTCCAGTAGGAATTCACGTAATTTGGAAATCTGTATGACCACTGACTGCGCTTTCACGCTAAAAGCACTCTTTGTTTTTGGTTTTTTTAATTTGTAGTTGTTCGTCAACACGCCGAGTTCCTTGTTACACAGATTCACAGTCTTCACACTGGCTTTGAACAACGCACTTACATCCATGATGGAATCTTGATAATTATTCTCTACAAATTTTTTATCAGAATCTCGATTTATTTATATTATAATTAATCTGTAAAAGACAAAAGCACTAAAATAAATTTCACAGCCATGAAAGTGACTGTCAAAACTTACATAAAGTTTATATAAAAGTTTTTCGCCAAGAAGTTTTGGAAATACATAAAATAACAATAAAGATGTGTCAAAACTATATTGTTGTATATCTCAAAATAAATTTTTCAATATTAATCTGATCAACTTTTGATTGATCAAAGTTGAATATCTACCAATTATATGCAAAAGGCTACTTTTGAAGACGTACATACACACTGTCTATAACAGAAAGATTTAAGTTACTGCTCTTTATTAAAAGTGTTATTAAATGTTAACGTACAAAACTTAACATTTCTTAAGGGTTAGAAAATCCTTGCTGTTTACATATCCATAAGGTACTGTGTTTACAGCGCCTCTATGATAAAACAGGAGGAACTATTGTATAATGCAATTCAAAACACTGTTATACATAAACTCACTTTTTATTATCTACTTATCGTCGTAATTCTCCCTTTTTCTTTTATAGTTTATTATTAAACTATATACATAATACATAATTACTGAGCGTTATCAGCTGGTTGAAGATCAGCCAAAATAGCATTGTACTGATCAATTATATTTAGATCTTCAGGTTCAATAGTCTTATCATCAAATTGGGAACCAACTGTCCACAAAGTTTCTAAATCATAATGCTGTCTGGCAGACTGAGAAAAAATATGCAGAGCAATGTTTCCTACAATATAAACAGTTTATATGTAATATAACTATAAATATTTTATATATGCATCTCTCTCTACTTTGGTAATGTAACTGATTTGTTTAGTGTTTAGAATTTTGACAAAATGTTTAATTTTTAAAAAATTAAGTTTTATTACCCAAATCTATTGCCACCCAATCCTTGGAATATTCTCCTTCAATTTTTGGTATTATATCAGTTGAATGTCTTTTTAGTTTATAAACTTTGCGCACAAATGCGGCCAATGCATTCATATGTTTTTGTGAGTTTGCTGTTATTACAACAATATAGTCTACATAAGAATAGTCTTTTGGTACTGAAGCAACAAAAATATTCTTAGCTTTGTCTCGTTCCAATAAGGTAATAAGTTCCTCAAGTTCAATTACACCAGTAGTACCACCTAGAATTTATAAATAAATATTATTATGTCTAAGTTCTTATAAAAAATAAAAATTTCTACAAAAGAAAATCACAATAGATATTATATTTACATATATATACATACATATATTGACACATTCATTTACTATTTCTGACTTCTAATATTCAGTTTATACTCACGAGTCAAATTTATATCAGCGTAAGGATCATAAATTTGTTGTTTTTCCAGATCTTCCAAATTTATCTTTTGTTGCTCTTCGGTAACATCTAAGATAACATCTGCTTCATCCCGAAAAATCTCATACTTATTTATTGTTGCAGTGAGGTTATGATTAAAGTTCTTTTCCGTTTCATTCTCGTCGGAGCAATTTCCTTTTTTGTTTTCCGAAAATTTCGAATATGTTGATGTCTGTGTATGATTATTATTACAAAATTTGCATAATAACCGCGACGTGCGAGATAAGTTTTTCAAGATACGCAAGTGCATGATGAGTGATACACGATATGATGTCACTTGAGATAAAGCAGGTTTAACACATGGTAAAAAGTGCAATTATTTCTACAGCACTGTACACTTTCTTCTTGTCTGTAGGTTTTGTGTATTATTGTTTTTTAACATTGTTTCTATTTATTACACACATTATGCAAACATATTAACCATACTGTCAAATTTTATAAACACACATTATACATAGAACACACACATATACAGATACTTTGTCAGAAAATTAAAATTATAGCTAAAGAAAAAGGAAGCTCATGAAAAAGCTAAAGGAAAAGGAAGTTCAGGTAAAGAACTAGAAATATTACAAGAATGTTGTACTGAACAGTCAGTGTATT
The DNA here is from genome assembly GCA_014825475.1 of Pseudomyrmex flavicornis. Lineage (NCBI taxonomy): Eukaryota > Metazoa > Arthropoda > Insecta > Hymenoptera > Formicidae > Pseudomyrmex > Pseudomyrmex flavicornis. The sequence continues at coordinate 28,540 of QVNW01000228.1, forward strand.
TAATTATACAAGATCGTACATGTACAAATTTCTCTCAATTTGAAAAACTTCTCCAATGCATTTGTCTTGGAAATTTTATTCAGCTGCATTTTCTTCAGCAAGATGTAATTGTCCAACAGTGAAACAGTGATTGAATATGTTATTCCTAGAGCTGAAATATTTTAAGGAATAAGAATGTCAATTATTGTTACATTTGCTCTTTTTAACACAAAATTAAATTGACACTTACAGAGAACATATGCAAAAGTCGTTTATTTGGACCTTGCACGCATCTTCCTCCTCTTGCGCTTTAGCCTGCGCATTCTCTTTTTCCGCCACTATAAATCAAAATGACTTCAATTTTATACATGCATGACTATTAGTCTACATAATTATATTTATATTGTGTCTATAGTGTTATCGGCCTTTATTAAATTGTTTTTAGCTCTCACATTGTACATTGATTATAAACCTTCAAGATACAGGTTATGTTAAATAACAAAATGACGGAGAAATAAAATTTAAATCAAATTGTTCAAGATAATGTGCGCGTTACACAATAACTACGATTTGTTTTTCAAATTGATCTCGAAAACAACGCAAAAACATTCTTTGGACGTGCCAGCACCTCGTGACATTACAAGATTGCGACTTGCATTTTGTAAGCAAAATATTCGTGTGTGTTCAAAAATTACAAATAAATATTAATAATAATTAATAAATAATTTACCTTTGCTCTCATCACACAGATGAAAAAATTTAACTCTGTCTAAAACAGTTCGTTTAAGTTGGATTTCAAATTGTAGATACCAGAATACCTCGACTGTTCGCTGAGAAAACAGGAAAGGAACAAGACTTTTTTTACAAAAATGTCCACGTTTTTCAACGCCGCCTGGTGTTGCCTTTTCGAATTAAAATAATGGTCGATTGTCTCAAGTTGTAGTCGCGGTCCTGACCAATCGCATTGATCGAATAACACAACGATTCGATTGTGATTGGTCAGTTATTCTTTTTTCGTTCAAAATTTCAGATCGATTTCTATATATTATATCGTGTATACAAGGCTTTAGGGCGAAATTCTGATTGGTTACTACTACGCATCTCCGGAAATGTATAATCCCGCCAAAACTGCATTTTTACAGCTGACTAATCAAATACATGTAGGTATGCTATCGCTGCGTGATCATGTGTGACAAGTTTAGTTCTTTTCTAGAATTTGGGAAATTCATTTATTGTATAGAAGTTGTGATTTCATAAGACTCGGAATAACAACTCTTCCAGGGAACACCTAGAGGTAAAGATAATTAGAGATATAACATCCTAACAACGCAAGAAAAACAGTTCCAACGCGCGAAAACATTGCAGAAGAGTCGAGGAAGAAATTTTAGAAAACTGTATATAAAAAGATTTTATATATATTAACTTTCTTGTTTCTTTAGTAACAATGTCTTTATTGATATAAATCTTTTATGTTTTAGTTATACTTTTTATATTCATTTCTAATTTTGATTGAGTATTTGATGTCAAACATGCAGAACACTATTCAGTTTCCTATACGAAAAAAATGTAATTTCTATGGTAAAGATGATGTTGTAAAAGAAAATTTCTCTGATGCGAGAGCAAGATGCACACTATTGAAATATACACCAGTAGTAAAAAAGATCGTTACTCTAAGCAGTAGTGAATCAGATTCAGATTCTGATATTGAGAATATATTAGAGAAGCAAGAATGTGTAATTGATGTAGGAAAAATAGATAGTAAAGTCAATTCACCAAGACGACGAAAATGTGATAAATCAGATGGTAAGTACTTTAGAAAAAAAGAGAAAGAGAAGTATGAATAAATTTAGAAATATTTTAGAAGTATTATTTATACAACTTTGATATTATTTTAGATCAACATACTCCTACTCCACCCAAGCAAAGAAGAGCTAAGTTGCAATCCTCTTTAACACCATCTACTCTTCTGAATAAATTGGATTTATCTTCTGAAAAGAAAGATAGATTACCTCCCAAGCAATTATTTATGCCTCATTCCTGTGAAGAGGAGGATAAACTTCTTTCCAAGCCATTTGGGTTTGATAGATATCAAAATGCACGTAAAGCTTTGCATAGTTGTGAGACTGAGGAGTTGCATGGAAGAGAAAAGGAGTTAGCTGACCTGCAAGAATTTCTTCAGACACATTGCAAGCAAAGAACGCCAGGCAGTTTGTATATTTCGGGTCCTCCTGGCACTGGAAAAACTGCTAGTCTTTTGAAGATTATGCAACAAACTGAATTGAGATCCAAACTCAAGATGGTATATGTGAATTGCACTACCATGAAATCCGCAGCTGCCATCTATGGAAAAATCATTCAGGAGTTGTCTATAAAAAATGCAACGTCTAAAAAGAACAGCAAGGCGTCTGTAGAGAAATATCTAACATCCGAGCATAAAATGCTGCTATTAGTACTTGATGAAATAGACCAGTTGGAGAGCAGAAAGCAGTCAGTTTTATATTCTATATTTGAATGGCCGTCTATTCCAAATTCCAAACTCATTCTTGTTGGAATTGCTAACGCCCTGGATCTTACAGACAGGATATTACCTAGATTGCAGGCAAAATGCGAATTAAAGCCAACGTTGATGCACTTTAAGCCATATACAAAACAGCAAATAAGCGACATAATTTTTGCGAGGCTAAATCAAGCAAATGCCTCCAATGTTTTTGCACCATCTGCAATACAGCTGCTTGCAGGCAAAGTAGCAGCTATGTCTGGAGATATCAGGAAAGCTCTAGATATAAGTAGGAGGGTCGTGGAATTGGTAGAGTCACATCAAATAGCACAAGTGCTGTGTCCGACAAATGATAATGGTAAATGGATTGTTTTCAAGTTTAAGGAAATTAAAATCAATATACGTTGTACACGAAAGAAATCAATGTTTATATATGTAGTATATAAAGATTCATTTTTTAATATATATTAATAAAACATATAAAGAGATAAATAAAGCCCAAAAAATGCTCTGTGATGTATATATATAATTAATATTTTCTTTTATTCAGATGTAAACACAGACTTTCCAAAGAAGAAAATCGAAGCTGAGAAGCAAGTTGATTTAAAAACAGTAGCTACAGTTTTAAACGGAGTCTATGGTAGTACACAAAACCTAAATAAAGAACAGGATACATTTCCCATTCAACAGAAATTGTTGCTTTGCTCGCTGTTACTTATCCTAAATAAAGGGAGAAACAAGGACGTTACTGTTGGAAGTGTAAGCTGCTTAAACCTACATTTGTTCTAAAATATAAGTGCCGATTTGTTTTTCAAGTAATACTTTTTCGTAAATTTATGCTCATTGGTAGAGACCAGAGGCATTTTAAAAGTTGTTGGTAAGAAAGAGGCACGTTTGCGCAAAGTGAATCTGCAGTGGGATCAGGAAGAATTGGATGCAGTTTTGCAAGACAAGCAAATGACAGCAGAAATTATTAACGATGCGAGTTGTTTGTAAAAATAATTACAGAAATTTAACATGTTAACTTTTTCTACGTCTACGCGGCAACGATCTGGAAACATCACTTCCCAGGAAATTTATAAATTGCTTTGATAAGATGAAGAATAAGGAATTGATCAATTGAACGCGTTCCCTGTGAGAATTAATGTTACTAAATTATCATTGCCGTGCAAACGTAATTTTTGTTGCATATAATTTATTCGTGACAAGATGGTTTTTACTTGTTGACAGTGGAATGGATGATTAAAACAATAAATGACTGGACTTTTTAATAATTAATATATTGCAAAAAATATTGATTCATTGTTTGACTCTTATTAATAAGAAATAATATCACATAATTAATGAATCCACTTAACAAACATGTTCTGATTGTATACGATATAGTTTTATAGGACAATATATATATATATCTGTAATAATGTACTTATACAATTATTTTTGTTTATTTTTGGTTTTGCGAAAACAATAATGAGAATGGTGCTAAAAAATCTAAAATAGAAATGTATTTAACCAATAAGAATTGATGCTGACAATACATAGGATTTTGCATTTTTCAATATGATTGATTATCTTTATTCAATAAATTTTTGCTATTTTTTATCTGAATGTTAATAGATATAGACTTAAAGAATCTTTTTGATATATTATCCAGGAATGTTATATCTCTCAAATATTCATAATTCATAAATATACACACATGTGGATGAACACATTTCAAAATTGTTCGCAATTTTGTTTTAATGATAATACAAAAGTTAATGCAACTTTATATTTAAACTATTCACTGTACATACATATACATGCACCTTATGCACATGAAATATTTTATATTTCCATCTCACTGCTGGTTACTTCGAAGGTGGATAAACTATTTCGATGATGGCGCCGCTTTTGCCTTGCTCGAACGGAAGTTTCACATCGCGTAGAAGTAAACCGCAATTATCTCGTATAACACACGCACCAATTTTTATTTTGTGAAGTTTGAAAAATAAAATTACAGTACTCTGTGTGATTCAGCAACAGATTAATGAAGAATCCGGACTCTAGTGATTCCTGCGACAGTCGCTGCATTGACCAAACTTTTCCGAGCGAAAAAATATCCCCCCTCTCTGTGAAGGAAAATATCGTCCCACGTGGGGACTCGTTTAATTACAAGTTACGTTGTTTGGAAATGTGTCTATTGGGTTAATTCCTCGTGCCTAAGCATGGTTCAGGTGAGTGGCGTGTTATGTGCGTGTTTTTGTAATCGTTCTCGGCCGCAGCGCGCAAAAATCGCCGCTTTTTTCTGCCCAGCTCCCTATCGGAAATTTTTGATTGTTTTTTTTTCCACTGTCATCCATTAGTAAATAGGAAAGATGGCAGCAGATTATTGCGCTTTTTTCCCGTGCTGCTCACCCCGGCGGACATTTTTCTGCGAAACTGTGAACGGCCGGGCGGTCTTGGCTGAAAACCTCACCGAATTTACTTATTGAGCGCGTTTTCACGCATAAAATTTGCCGCGTTTTCTGTTTTTTGAATGAAACACCGCTGTTACCGTGAAGTACGCGATTTGCGCCGCACTTTTTTACCCGGCCTGAATATGTCCTAGATGAAACTCGTAATTCGTAAAAATATTTTTGCGGAAAAACATTTCCGCGCCTTCCAATCTGCTTAACCTATTTACACAAAAATATCCGTCAACAAAAATAAACGATACGTTCTGATTCTTTGTTTTTCTCTATATAATCGCGCAAGAATTTTTTTTTAGTGACAATGATTGTAAGATTTGATATTAGTTTTTGTTACTTCTAGTATTAATGGCAGCATACTAATAGTAATTGTATTTGCAGGCTATCGATGAAATGGAGCAGAGAGATCTCCCACAGGCATTTCGTCTGTTGGGGGAGATGAACGCCAATGTCCTGCAAGTAAACCAGCTTGTGGACAATATGCTGGTTCGTGTAAAAAATGGCGAAATCTCCACTGACAAAGGTCTCAGCTTCTTAGAAATGAAGTATCATATGTTATTGTCTTATCTTATCAACTTGACCTATGTTGTGCTGAGAAAATGTTCTGGTGAGAGAATTGAAGGCGATCCATCAATTGATCGTCTGATCGAAATCAGGACTGTCCTGGAGAAAATTCGACCAATTGATTACAAACTTAAGTACCAGATAGATAAGCTCGTCAAGACTGCTGTTACTGGCACCATCAACAGTGACAATCCTTGCAACTTTAAAGCTAATCCTAATGCACTGGTTGCTAAATTGGACAGTGAAGATTTTGAGGATAGTGATCAAGAGGAGGATAGTTTCAAGCCAATGACACAGCAGCTCAGAAAGTCAAATATTTATGTCCCACCAAAACTTGCAGCAGTACCTTATGGTTGGTGTTTGACTCTAAAACAGTTTTATTTTTGCATTAGGAATTAACAATGTGAAATCGCTCATTTCAAAATCACAAAATGAGAGAAATTTGAGGCTAATAATTAGAGAATAAATAAATATTCTTGGATAGACTGTATATTAATTCAATTTCAAATATTGTAATTTTTTTAGATGGCGATGAAACAAAGGCTGAAAAAGTCCGCAAAGCTAGTGAACGAATTCGTAGACGTGCTATATCAAATACAGTGCTGCAAGAATTAAAAGAAGAATATTTGGATGCTCCCGTAGAAGATACTCAAGGTACGGGTGGAAAACGGGCTATTTTAATGCGTGAGGACAAGCAAAAGATCGAGTATGAAGAGAACTACATGATACGCTTGCCTGTAACTAAGCAAGAAAAACACAGGCGTCGTCAGATGACAACTCTGGGCACTCTTGGCGATGAGATTACTACATTTGGCGAATCAGGTACTAAGTCCGCCAAAAAAAGGAAAGCTCAGAGAAAAGGAAAAGCTAAAAAGAGTAAGATATTATTTGCGATATCTCGCAGACGTGTTATCTTGACTGATACTGAAGTTACGCTTTGTTACAGGTTTCAAGAAAAAACGACATCATTAAAAAGCTACTTTGAAACTGGAAAAAAACTCGGAGTTTTGAGCACTAAGGGTTAAGGTAAACAGTAAGAAAAAAAGGAAAAATAAATTTATTCAACTTTTTCTTTGAAACAAAAAAGCAGATGCCATTAAATATATACTCGTTACTAAATTAAGCTAAAAATACCATCGTAACATCTAGTAATAAAAGAGAAAAAGTTAAGGCAATGGTGTGTCTCAATGACGGAGTAAAAATAGCACAATGGTTATTACATAAGATAAGACATATTAATGATCGTGTAATTGATAATTCTAGTTAATAATGATTTTAATCTTTAACTGTTGTCCAAGAGAGATCAATTTTGATCTGTGGAGTTAAGACGAGATCTGTCGGTGAAAAAAACAGTGATTTACGCGAGTGTGAGCGCAGAGAGGGGGAAAGGGTCAGAAAACACGAAATGACACATACGAGCTTAGTGAAAAAATAATGTGTCATAATAGCGTAATATTGTAACGTTATGTTGGATTGAATAGTGAATTTGAAATGGCTCCAAAGATTGAAAATTGTGAATTACATGTAAAAGTTAAAGGCAGATTATTCTGCTTTATTTTGAGATATTCTCCAGCTATATAAAGAAAGAAAGGAAAAAAAAGAGAGAAAGACGGGTGTAAATCAGTAACTAGCAGGAGAGACGATATTGAATTAATTGTTAACGCAAGCGTAAAAATCACAAGACATTCAGCAGAATGCAGAAGTTAGGAAATTCAAAATTAAAACGAAAAGACATTGATCTCTAGGAGAACCGCACGCACTCGGCACTACTTCTAAAAGAGGGAAAAAATTTAAAAAAAAAAAAAAAAAAAAAAAAAAAAAAA
>QVNW01000229.1:0-31435 GCA_014825475.1 Pseudomyrmex flavicornis
GCGCGCGTATTCCCGCACAACATCTTGCGATCGGCTTGTATTGACCATGTTTATTTCGTTAGCATTTTTCACAAGCCTTAATTCATCAAGAATAATTAATATTCCCTTTTATTCACAGTTTACCTAGCTAATAAAACTTTATATACATTTGTGCAACGTTACGGTTGCAACTTGCAAATACCGCATTCACGCTGGAACGTACAAAATAAATTCGCGAAAACTTACGCGAGCGCAATTTTTTTACTCCGTAAACGAATGCAATCGATCCGAATAACACTTCGCTTTACAGCAAAGTTTGTTTAATACAACAAAAAGTTTGATAATTACATATGCTCGTGAAAAATACACGTTATGAATGTAAGTATTGGTTTTTTATCGATCGAAACGCGAAGGAATGTTTGATTTTAATTTAAGCAATTTAATGTTTGCGCACACACATTCGCAAATTCGTAAACTTCGAATTTCACGTACGTACATGTTATTGCGTACATGAACGCGCGTCGATATTGCTTAAAAGTTTTAACACGTTGAACATTCAGTAGAAATCGAATTTTTTACGAGAAGCCAAATCGTTAATTTTGTGCGATATATTATATTGTTGATTTAATTAATTAATAAATAACTTTGCACAAATTTTCCGCAAAATTTGTTTTACTCAAATGAGTAAAACCATCAAATGTAACGAAAAAAGTTATCCGTTGCCGAGTTATAGAATGACGTGGTGTTCAACGTGTCAAAACCAATTATATCGCGATCTTGAACAAAATGATATCGCCCGTAGGCGATATCTTCGCGATACGGCCGTCGAAGAGAACGAAACGAGGGACACGCGACGAAAAGAGTGAACGCACTTTTCGCCTTCCGAAAACCGAAAGTTGCGCATTCTCTCCTTCCGGCGCAAAATACAGTGCGACACGTTGCGCCGCGCGACCTACCTGGCCGGTGTTAATGTACGTATAGTGGGCCAGTGTCAAGCCGAGAGACTATACGTACGTACGTGTCAACGGTATCGTTTTGGTTATTAGCACCGCGGGATTTCAGTGAGTCAGAAATGTGTGACAGTCGTGTCGCGCTTGCGAGGCCGTTGCCCACTAATCGGGCCAATGTTAAAAGCCCGGTGCTGATTGCCTAATGGTGTACGACGGCCACGGAGCAATGATACGAGAACGACACGAAAGAGAGAGAGAGAGAAAAAAAAGAAACGGAGAGGCAATTTCGGTTCGGTTCTGCGCTGTGCGAAAATAAAAAACAGATGAAACGCGCAGACGATATTTGTCAAGCGCTATTTATTAATACTTTTGTCGCGAACTCTCATCTCTTGTTGGATATAAATCCTTTGTGAAATATATCTGTTGGCGTGTGTATTTTTAATCGCACAGGACATCTCAGTGAGGGTCGCTAAAGGGTTAAAATCATTAGCAGATGAAAAGTACGGAAAAGAGAATAGGAAGTGTCGAAGGGAGGGACCTTTGAGTTTTCCCCGCGGCGCGGGGTCGGGACCTACACTCACTCACACAAACACAAAAACACACGCAGTCTCTCTCTTTCTTTCTTTCTCTTTCTCTTATGTGCTTGCATCGTGAGGCAAGTGAGCGCGTTCGTTCGCTCTTAATGTCCGTGCCTGGTGACCCATGGTGCAAACTAAACCCGGAGAAAGTTGCCGGATACTTTCTCGTAGCTCCGCTTACTTCTTGCACGCCGCCGGTCGATGCAATCGTTTACAAACGGTCCCCACGTAAATCCGAGCGAGCGATGTCTGCGAGCCGACGGTGCTTTCGATCGCGACGATTTTTGCGGTCCGCAATATTTTCGTTCTAGTCGAGGGAAACTCGCGCGCTAATTTTTCACACACATTAAATGATCAAGTTCGATTTTAATTATTTAATAATTTCTCAAACAATATGTATAAAAATTATTTGAAAACCTTTTGTGTCGCAAATATATTTTCTAACTTTGCAGATGTGTGTGCGCGCAATATCTAAACATGTATTTATTTTTCAGAATAGAGCCTCAAACTCATCGCGTACCGACACGGTGCCAAAGAGAATGAAACGAGGCGCTTTGCAAAAAGATCGATCCATTCTTGGCGCGTCCAGTCTCTCGAGGCATTCAGCTCTTTGCGGATCAGCGACTTGATTTACTCGTCCGAGGGAACGAACTCGCCCGCGCCTCGTGTCTGTGCTCTCTCGCCAAGATAGGTAGTTAGATACAACAGGGCAACCATCGAGAGCTCTATGTATAAACCGTGCTATTATCCGCTCTCGCGCAGGTTACACACCGGGCGGCTTTACTCTCGCGCGACGCGTCCCAAGGTAGGAAAATCTCCCGTACCAGGCCCTCCTACGCGCATCTTCGTTAACTATTCATACTTCGCGCATTGCCCACAGTGCCGACTGTGATGAATCGGAGTTGTTACGCGAAAACAAAAAGGAAGAGATTTAACGCGCGCGTTCAAGCGTCCCTCGTTGCGTCCTCCTCCAATTCCCGCCATTTTTGCTAAAAGCGCGACGTCTAAAGAATATCAAACGTGCGCGCACAAAAAAGAATTGTTATAATGCAAATCTAATTGAAACATTATTTGTCTATTTACGAGACTCAGAAATATTCAGTGATTCGAATTATGCGTGCCGGGGAAAATAAACGTGGGAAAATAAACGCGGAGTCGTGGGACGGGCAGAAGAAAAAAAAAAGATTCTGATTTTGCGAATCGAGATTTTCCAGGACGCATCTTCGCGACGCAGTCGAGCGTGACGTAGCGCGGTAGAACTCGCGTGACGTCATTCATTCGATGACGTGTGGTCAACCGCGGTCAATGCACCAGAGCCGGCGTTTCTTGCAGGGCACTATAATGCTCGGTTCACTGGCTTCAACGTCGTGTGCGTTTGTTCACGTACACGGGTCGCGATGCACGTGCGCGCGTTACACCGCAAAATACCGGGTGTCCGTAAGGTTTGCTTTTTGCGCGCGACAAAAAATCTTGCGCAATTCACAGATTTGCGCGAGCGACACATATGAGATCATTGGACGATGCATTATCACGATGTCATTTTATTCTTAAGAAGCACGTGTGCAAAAAACTTCGAAAACGCACACGCCAAAAACTTTTTAAATATATTTAAAAAATCACAAAATATTGCATAAATTTCAAATTTAGCTGGCTATTTAATACTAACAATTTTTGTGTGTGCGTGAACATTTACTTAAAACATCTGCTACATGTTTGCAAAATCTCAAATGCTTTTGCGTAGACTTCGTTTCGCACATTACTCAGAGAGTTAAAATCGAAACAGCATAAAAATTAATTAAAGCTTCGCGAGTTTTCTCGTTTTCGGAAGATTTTTATTAAAAAAAAAAACTCATCCTCGTCTATCTTTTCCTCTTATTCTACCACGCCCTTCATATTCGTTCGCACCTACAGAAAGATACAGAAAGATCGGCTAGTAGTAGCTAATGCGAATTGTTCGACCACAAGAAGTGGAGGAGCTTGCTACGTAGCAGCGGTTGTGTCCGGTAATTAAGGCCAGCTAATTGTTTATGCAAAAAAACAGTGTCTAGTCGGATTACATGTGGGATACCGTGGAACACAACGTTTTTTTTCGCAATAATTAGCGGTTTTATAAAATAGCGCGCCGTGCACGGTGTGAGAGACTGCGTCTTAAAAACGAAATTATGTGAAGTATGTAAATAAATAAATCCGGCCGGTATTGTTTATCTAACGTAATTTCGCGTTGTGGAGATTAAAAAATACGTAGATCAAGACAACAATAGTCAATATTTCCTCGTAATTCTTTCAGGACAAGAGAACAAGATACTTTAGATGTTTTGATATTTTTTGAGTTTGAAATCTGGGCATGTATCTAGAAAGCATGCGCAACTCACGTCGTTTATCAAAGCAGATGCAACTCCGTTGCGTAAGGTCGTTGCAAAAAGGAAATATTACGGAGCATTAATTCGCAAGAATTCTCTCTCAGAGAAAGAGACAGAGAGAGAATCGGAATTTTAAGAGTAGAGTAAATTAGGCGCGCAGTAGCTATAAATATATTGCTTCCGCGATAATGTGATAAACATAAACGTATTTACATTTCTTTAAATCTTTGCATATTTTCTCAGCCGAACGTAAATACACAAATGTGACTAAATTTCAATTGTCAAGTGATGAGTTGAATAAAGTCAAGATTTAAAATACGGACCGCGTATCAAAAGCGAATTTCGAATCCAAACACATGCGAGACAAGACGGCAATAACCTTCACGGCAAGTTTGACAGTAACGAAATCAAATCTCACACTTTTTACGCGCGCATCAGCGGAAAATAGATATAAATATTACTCATCTCTAACGATCGGCGTCAATTTTATTTGAGCCAAACGACTCTCGCGTGCGATGTCTATGGCAAATTACACATCACTTGCGTTCGATGAGGCATCGATCGCGCTCAAACGAGCGTGGATGCGTATGTGGAAAGTCAAAAAAGTGAAGAGAAAGAGAGAGAGAGAGAGAAAGGCGGAGAGAGAAAGAGCCTGTGTGTGCCATAGGTAGGCCGCGGACAACAAGCTCGAGTTGAGAGGCGCGGACGGGCGGTCAGAGACCCCGCAGGGCCGGCGCAAACAGCGAGTACAGCATTACCCACTCGCTTGCTCTCTGTGCTCTCTCGCCAACCTGGACCCGACAATGCCGCGATAATCCAATCGCGGTGCCTTTTATCCGCCACAATGTGGAAAAAAATCTCACGACTCTTTCTTTTTTTTTCGCGACTCCCTCTTCCTCCATCTCATCTCTTTCTCTTTTAATTTTCCTCTCGCTTTTTCTCTATGTGATACATAACACGCGTTCCATCACTTTTTTCCAAGATGCGTGGAAATGGCAAAAAAAAGCAAAAAGAGTACGCGGTCGGAAGTCGAGCTGAAATATCGTTTTGCTCTTAGCTTACCAAATATTTTTACGATGTGATCGCATATAAAATGTGAAGTTTGTGTGTGTGTATTGTACGCATGTAGAAAGTGAGATTGTACATTGACTTCGATAATGAGCATATAAAAATTTTGCGTGTGTACGCGCGCGCGAGAAACGTGCGCGAAAAAAGTGCGAGACAGTTTGCGAGATATTTCTATGAAGCTGCAAGGACACGTTCCGCAATATTGTCACATTTTGCGAGCAGTGCGCGTAATTAGTTACATGAGCAACAGCGAGAGACTTTCTCCGTGATCCGCTTTGGAGCATGCGTGTGTGTCTCAGGTTGATTTCCGCGATGTGTTCCGTAAATAAGTCGCGACTTTTGCGGATGCACTCTCGGAGCCGTCCGAGAGTTTGCGGCGTCGATTGAGAGTCCGTCGACGCGGGATCACAACTTTCGACGGATACTTCTCGCAATTCTTTTCTTCCACGCGTCGCGATAATTAAACTTCTTAAAACGAAGCGAAATGTATCAAAATGAAACAAAGCGTTGCTCTCAAAATGAATTTCCAATAATAACGACATATAAAATAATAAATTTCCCGATCGGCGTATAAAAAAAATATTGTGGTACAGAAGTACACAAAATGCGAAATCAGGCCAAAAAGCGTGACGAAACAAAAAATGCTGTCATAAGGTATAATTTACATGATAAAAAAAAAATAAAAGAAAATAAAAGAAAAATAATACAATTGAACTCTGAGTTGTGCAAGTTCCAAACACGCATACAACAATACATGAAAAATATCATCGCGCGTACTTGATTATTCGAACAGATAAAATATTCTATTTATCTATTTGGAACTTTGTATTATGTCGATGTAGATGTAGGTAGAACAACATTCATTTCGAATCGAGAAAAATCTCCGCCGGCAATGAGAACCGGCTATTCTACGTAATTTTGTCAAAATTAAATATATACGATAGTTCCAAGTAAAAAAAAAAAAAACATCGGTCGCGAACAGCTTGCGAGCAAACAATCGTGAGATAGCATCGAATAGATTGCATATAAATATAAATAACCACTTAGAAAGAAAGAAAGAAGATGTTTGTATACGCGCTGAAGTTTTGCTCCGAAAAATCGGGTCGACTCTTGCTTTTTCGCGACTTTCGACCAAAACTTTCGACTAATCATTCCGAATTCACGAAGGTCAACGATCTACCTCCCAGATTTCACCGGTTTCGTTTGAGAACAAACGCGACGCGCGTGGCTTTTTCGTTCGTCTTCAAGTGAGAAAAAAAAACAACACTTTATCGTACAACAAAATCGCAAGTAACAAAAAACAAATATAATCTAATCGCGTCCTTTTCCTCTTCCCTTCTCCCATTTCCGCAAGGTGTAAGAGACACACACGATTTATCTCTCGATAATGCTATCACCGTTCTTAGCGCGAGTAGCTACCGACGACGTTGCTTTTTTCATTTAAATTTTCTAATCGCATATATGTCGAAAAAGAACATTCAAAAAAAAAATTCACTCACCGTTCGTTGACACACCCGGTGACATGTGCACGATGTTCCACTGCAGACACGGTCCGTTTCCACATGGGACCAGGATTATCACCGCCGCACACACGCGCGCGATCTGATTTCCGTAACTCACTTCAAGTCACACCTGACATTCGCGCACTTCGTCATGCTTGTGTGCTCCGTCGCGAAAGAGGAAAGCGTCGGGGGTAAAACCGTGTTGCAAAGAAAGTTAGTCTTATCGCGTTATTGTCCTCGCGTTAGGGTCGCGAGCGCGGAAAGGTTCGATCTCACGACGTATCTCAAACGCGGAAGACGATATGGCCGCACTTTGGAGAAACGATCTTCACGCCGATGTGTGTGCGTTGCGTAAGTGCGTCTTCGCACAATTCTCTCCGCGACACCGTCGAAGAAGGCACGTGGTCGCACCACTATGTGTACAATACGCACTTCCCCTGATAAGAAGAGACAGAGTTTTAATGCGCACGTCTCACGTGTCTGTAATCACGCGTCCGACTGAACGCGCCGTTCGAATCGCCGGCTTCTCTCTGTCTCTCTCTCACTCGATCTTCCAGGCTCGTTGGTTGGTGGCGGTGCCCTCGGTCGCGTCAGCCAATCGTCGCTCTCCGTCACCCGCGCGCCCGCGACCCAAGCACGCCGCTCTCGTTTCTCGCGCGCCATCGCGCGCCTGTCAGTCATCGTCCCACCGTTCACAACATTCGTTCTGCTCGCAACTTCACGCCGTTTCTCTTCTTCTGTCTTCTTCTCTGTGCCTCTCTCGTGTGCTCTTCTTTCATTTTTGTATTTTTCCATGAAACGCGCAGCGAGACTCACAATTCGAAAAAAATTATTGTTTTACTTTTCACTCTGTGTGTCAATTTGTTTTCTCGTTGATATATCGATACGGCGGCGCGTCGCGAGATATCGATCCTATCGCGATGCTGGCGGTAACGAGGGAAGAAAACAGTTGTTTCTCTGCAACAATACAAATCGGAAGAGAAACGTGAAAATATATGTACGGAGGAATATTTTAGAGAATTATTTCAATTTGCACGCATAAATATGTATATTAATAAATGTTTTTGTTTTGATATTTTGATATATTATTTATAGTTTTATCCCTTCTCATTTTCCTCTCATTTACTTTGTATTGTATTTCTGATTATTTCAAGATAATTTTTATCGAAAGTTACGCAACGAAATGGACAATTATACTGTTTTTTGTCAATACTCGCATTAATTAAATCAAATAATACACGACCTAATTGATGCGTATACGCATATATTTGCGTATACGCAAGACGAGATGGTAGATGAAAGAGATACGAGTGTTGATACATTCGATTTTATTTCTTTCGATCTAGCTGCTTCACATTAACGCTCGCTTCTATCTGGCTGTTATTTGCTTTTTCGATTCCGATCAAAAGTTTTTCATTTTTTTGTTTTGTTGCAACAGAGCAATCGAAGTTATTTCGCTTTATCAAAATCGATTCCGAAAAATTATCTGATCTCTTGTTTGTTATTTACCTGTTTAACAAAATTAATAACGGTGCTCAATTACATTAAAAAGTCTCTCTTTCCGTATTTAAAATGTTACATATATAATTTACGTATATTTTAGTAACGTAAAATAAGACAAAAATAATCGCAAAAAATCTCAGTATATTCGTAAACCTACTTCGATTCGTTGTTGATGTTTTCGTTCTCGCACTCTGTCTCGCTCTCCCCGTTTCTACCATCACGCTATTTCCTTTCTCTCGCTGTCTATTCGCTCGTGTTTTTCCCTTTTCACTCGTGGGCTAATTTATACTTTTTCCTACTTTCTTCGCTGCGTGGTTTACGTAACCGTCGGTCACCTCGACCGACGAAATCAGTAACATTGTAAAGATAACCGATCACACTGACGCACATCGATTCATCGAAAACTAAATTATGGACAATTCTTTCGAACGACGACGACAAACGTTTGAAACGGAATAGATAACGAGAGAGAAATGAACGCAGATGCTACTGTTATTACGCTATTATTATGTTTTTATGTTTGTTTCTTTATATGTCGTTATTTTTATGTTTTTTCACACTGTGTTTATTGTCGAAACGTGACGAAAAACAAACGCAAAAGATAAAATACCTCTTTTTCTCGGTTTATATATTTAAACGATACACGCATCAAAAGAGAGAGATTTTATTATATAGTTTTATTATATTATATATTTTATTATATAGTAACAAGTTTTCACTAAATAAAGTCAATATATATATATCGCATATAAAACTAACTAAAGTTATCGATGAAAATTATACAGTTGACAACGATTAAACTGAACGTTGATTACATAAAAAATGTTAACCAAATGCGAGGCTGAACGACTCGTCTTATCCCGTTCGAGTATCTGAATTGCCGGCACTAGACATTTATCGCGTGTAGACACCCCATATAGATATACATGTATACACACACATATGGGAATATCGCTTCAATTTGATATCTACCGAACAAATGACGCGCAGTCGAGTGATATGTCGCAAAGTCGTTCGAAACTTGACTTTGAAATTCTTATCGCGGGACAATTTTTGCATTTTTTTTGTTGTTCTTGAGCAGAGAGAGTCCGCAGTGACGATCTTCGCTCTCGAAGAGAAGGAGGACGTTGTTGCTAGAAGAGTAGGAGGTGGCGATGTGGTGGTGTGGTGGAGGAAGCATACGGGTTCGCTTTTGCGTACCCGTTCGTTCACCCTAGCGGGGGCACCAACCTGGCTTTACTTCAGTTACACGTCGGGAAAGCCGGCGCGCGCTGTACATATCATACACATGCATGTATAAAAAGATGCGTATACATATGTGTGTGTAACTATTTTGCACATAAAATCTATACAAAGATGTGTACGCAGAAGTTATCCAAAATAATCTCACTTAAAAATATCAAAACTGAGAAAAAGATCGCCAAAACCGAGAGTAACAAAAGTGACAATTTTTTATTATTTACGGCGATGTTTGTACGTGTTATTATTTTGTCTGATATTAATGTCGCGACCGTTTCAGCGACATTAATATGCGACTAAGTTTCGCATATGAAGAGATTTTACCGCTCGCAGATTTACAAATATTTTGTAGATATAGTTTGTCCATTTTTTTCGTGTTAATTAATGTTATTTCTACATTCCTGAGTGTACACACCTGATATAGGTGAATACATAGGGAGTGTACCGAGAATGTCTCGACCGAGTATGACGCGATTCCACAGCCCTTCGGGAGAGGAAGAGAGAGAGGAAAAAGAGAAAGAGAAAGAGAAAGAGAGAAGAGAGGGAGAGGGAGAGGGAGAGGGAGAGGGAGAGGGAGAGGGAGAGGGAGAGAGAGAGAGAGAATGAGAATGAGAGAAGAGCGAACCAGGTAAGGCACAGACTTCGTCGGATCGTTCTAAGGAAAGAAAAAGACGAAATCGCGAGAAGAAAGGGAAAAGGACGGGCGGTTTTGTCCGACCATTCCGGACGAAACGTGAGTCGCTCTTCTCTTCGACATGGAAAATAAAGACATTACCGTCCGCGGTAATGCTCCGTTTCTAGTCTGAAAGAGAAAAGGGTTTCGAAGAGGGCCTTTGCCTGCCGCGACGATCAAATAAATCCGCTGCTCGTGCGATTTTCGAAGCGTCAGATGTGGAATTTGCACCGCTAAGAATCAACGTCGGCTTAAAGAACGCCGGGTGCTTGACCTAAGCCTAAACACGAGCTAGCGAGCAGCAGTTTCGATTTGCGGAATGCTGACTGCACGTCGAATAACGAGAATCAGCGAGTTTTATTGTGGTAAAAATGAGTTCAGGGAAAAACGACGCTTTTTCTGTACTCGTGAAGAAGGAGAAAAGTGTTAGGAATAAAAAATAATTATTTATTTACATCCTACTCTATACCACATACGTGTTGATCAATATGATCCTATTAGATCCCTATATATATCTACTTAGAATAATTTATTTAAATATAATAGTAATAATAAAATTTAATCAACAAAACAAAACAAAACTCTTATACGTAGAGACGATTAAATTTAAAGAAAATTAAATATATAATTACGTACAATTTTTATGTCGAAACATATCCAAGTTGACATGTAGCGATTAGGAATAACGAGTTAAGTTTGTTGCATTGACCATCCTGATAGACACAGGCGCAGTAACAGTGTCTGTTGGACTTGATCTCTGTGGATGATGAGTGTAACTGACTTCCATATCAATCTCATCAAGCTCCTCTTCCTCTTCTTCATGAGTGTCCGATTCATCTTCTTCTTCACCCTCTCCCTCCTCTTCCTCTTCTTCTTCTTCCTCTCCTTCTGATCCTCGAAACTATTTTAAACTATTTGTTTATGCCAAAACACAATCAACCCTATATATCTATGTGTGTGTAGTTATATAGAAACAATCTATACATTTGATTTCAAAAAGCTTAAAATAATACTCTATTTATCTTCGTAATATTCATAATTTCATTATAATTCTTGTAATCTTTTTAATTGTTTTGTGTAATAATATTTTATCTAATCTAATAATATTTTATCTCTATTTGATTTAAATCAGAAGAATACAGACTATCCATAGTCTGTATTCTTCTGATTTACCAGAATTTTCCACTGCCAGATTTTCAACTGCTGGTAAGAGAGGAATAAAAATATCAACACAGTACACACAGTCATATGTACATTATACAAATTTGCCACCAATCTTTCTATTGTTTTAGCAGTTTTAGTTCTTCAATAACTTCCCCATTGCTTATAAATTTAATAGAAAAGTTATTTCTACCATTATAACGATATATGTAATTTGTATAAGACTGTTATTTCTAAAGAAAAAATTCAAAAATCAATGAAAGAAAAATAAATAAAAAAATTGATTTTATGCTTCTATTATTGTCTGTACTTTATGCTCTGACTATACTAAAATTAATAAATATCTATTCGCGAACACGTTGGACGTGACAGCAGTAGATACATTTGTTGGTAAACAAATGAGTTGAAATAGGTTAATACTCACATCGCTCATTGTTTTCCCAATCGGGATATGTTCGAAGCCTTGTACGCGAACGTGGTCTCTCTGGAACAAATAAAAACAAAGAATCGCAATCGAATTTTACGAACTAGTCGTGTTGAAGCAACTTACCCAAGCTTGGTGCTCTGCTTCGAGGGCGGCGACTTCGCTCTCGTCGTCGCACGGCCGGTCAGCGTTGAACCAAAGTGGATCGGTCGCTCGTGGACGCAGATCTGGCCACAACGGCCTGATTGCCATAATCGCGAACTGAAGTGAGAAAAACCTCTCGGTGTTACACAGATTTTATCACTTCTGCGACTTTTCTGTCCGCTATAAACGAAGTTAATGACAATTACGCATTCGACTTACGGCAACTGATATGATCAGACGCCATTTTAAAGCAATAACGACGTGCGCCGTTAGGTGACACTACGATGTCCATCAAGCCACAGCATTGCAGCGCTAGATGGCGTATGCTGTGGTAAAATGGTAGTGACATTTCGTTCAACGATCCCTAGCACAAGTATATAGTCCTGCGATCATATGTCTTTTCGACCAATACGCGCCAAGTCGATTTTCTACTCACGCTTAGCTCCGTGTCAATTGACATCGATCAGCGTTGATGGACGGGTAGTACCAGCAGGCGGATAGTTCCTTGTGAAAGTCACATCGTACGCTGCCATTGAGCTGTGTCGGACACGACGAGAGTCGAAGTACAATTGAACGGAGTTTGAAATGGACTCGTAGTAAATTGCTGTGAACGTTCGGGCATACGCGATTTTCTTTGAGACGCTGAACGAGTGTATTGCCGCACAACAATCTGCCTTATTTTGATCGTTGCCGCTCGATCCAAGTCGTTTATTAACGCACAGTGTGACATAACCTCCTCCGCTCTCTAAAGGTAAGCGACCCGTTCTTTCTTGTGTCGTCGAGTGTAATTTGCAAATTACATTTTTCGCTTTCGCTCTTTTCTTCGCGCACTTTTAGTGTGAATTCTCTTGCGATCGCGCTGTTACTTTCAATCAGTGACCACTTTCAGCGGAAGTAATTGATCGCATTTTATGGCTCAATTTTAATTGCTTGTTATCACCGACATTCTTTATCTTTCTCTTTAATTTTTAATACAACGATACTGGAACTCAATGAGAGACGATTAAAATCTTTGAGTTGTTACGAGATACTTTCGTGCAAGACGTTGATTTCAATCTGTCTATAATTAAAAGATCGATTTTAATGTCAGCCTAACTAAACTCTCTCTCTGCGTATTTTGCAGCACAACTAGAAATCATCAATTATACCGTAGTTCCTACGCGTTTTTTTTTTGTTACACGAATGTATCTTCTTTTTTTTTTTTTTTTAATTTTCTTCATCACATATGCACATTTATGCACATTTATTTCTCCGTGCTGTGCAGCAAGTTACTTTCAGCAAGTTACACATATTACAAAGCTGTTTCAGTTCTGATAAAAAGAGAATGTTCCTTATAACGACTGTTCGCAGCTTCGCTTTCTCGCGGTGAATTGAAGAGAACACGATATTATCATTTTGTGTTATAAAAGTGAAAGATGATTCTTTGTCATCACGTGTCCGATAATCGCGAGGACGCGACGGATATTCGTGCTTTTTTTTTTCTCCACACGCTCTTCGGTGAACGCTCTAATTAATCGTGATTTATCGTCATTGATTCAATTGGAGTCAATATCGACGACTCCTGACCGAGAATTTGCATTATCGAACGCGATTGCAGGCGAAACGCGTGATACGAGACGAGAAAGGGAGATGTTTTTATAATACAAAAACGTTGCGTTGTTCTATCAAAAAATATGCGACGGTTTCTTCATTTTTATATTTTGCATTAGACATTATTGAAGTTGTTGCACACGCACACACACACATTCAGCATATATCGAGATCTTTATTTTTATCCTTGACAAGAATTCATTTGAACTTTTATTAACGCGAACACGCGTAATTCCGCTTTATACCGGTTTAATGAGTAATCGGAATTGTTCCCCTTTCCCTTCCCACGCTTCTGAAGAATATAATAACGGAATTCTCTCCTTTCAGGATTTCCTGGTATTTCTGATATTGGAAATTTCTGCAGCGCACGACAATTTTCTTCGGATCACGCGTGGATTTCAAATTTTGCTACGCGTGTTAATAAAATTTTTGCAAAAAGTACTTTGGCGTCATTAACAAAATGAACGTCTTTTTCTTTTTATAATAAAACTGAAGAAGACGAATCATTGTGGTATAACGCAGCGAAAAAGATATCAGATTCTCGTATCGTAAATTTAAAAAAATAAAATACGTAAACAACTCACGTACACATAAGTATGTATAAATCGTCGATAAAATCTCTTGATTACTTCTTGCAAAATTTAATTTTTTAACGAAGTTAATGCGATATGTTTATTTTTGCGCTGCTGTGTGTTTCCAGCTTCTCGGATTTGCGGTACTTCCTGTTTTTGTTTTTGCTTAATCGAGTGGATTTTAAACGCGTTTGCGGTTTCTGCGGACGAATCACCGTTGCGATAATAACGAGTCGTCTTTATCAACCGACCCATCCCGTTTAACGGACAGAATTTATTTTATTTTTTTAAATGTACAAGACAGAATTTAAGCCGCTCTAAAAAATACATGTTTAGTATAACGCAGACGAGAGTGCGTGATGCAATTCTATAAAATTAGTAAAGTCTTCTCACGTGTACACATAATCTTCGTTCGATATATTCTACTATCTTACAGATAGCCGACACTATTTGAGCAAATAATCGCTGGAAAAATGAAGGATGTTAGCGCACTTGTTGCTGCTAACGATAGCACGTTGTATGTTGTGCACGATTGGTTTTTCTCGTGCCTCGTGCGTGTTTCATTCAGTCGAAGAATTGAAACAATGATGTTTATTTAAACTACATAAGGTGCGTGGCTAGTATGCGCGCAGTTCACGAATATGTGAATGAGATTCTCAAGTCCGTGTATTTTTCTTCTCAGAATGCAATGCAAAATGAGAGAATTTTTAACATTAATTGACCGTTGTTGATTTCTCGTACACGTGAAATTCAGCTCTCTCTTAATATTATTATTTATTTATAAATTAATTATATTATATTTTAAAATTACTTTTTATACTGAGAAGTACAATAAATAGAACAACTTATTTATAAATTGACATAACAACATTCAAAGCTTTTAGAGTCGCACAATTGTAAAATTATTTATAGACTTGATTAATCTGTAGATCAAAGTTAGTCTCACACACACACCATCCACGTTATATAATTATTTTCAGATTTTTATCACTATCTTGTTGTTGCTATAATTTGTTTATAAATATCGTAGCATCTTTTATTTCATTATTGTATAATGCGTAATGTTCTATCGATAAGATCCCAAAGCGTTGAGAGATGTTCTTATGCGCTACATTTCTTATCGCGATGTATTACAAGTATGATATTCGTAACATTGATATACTACGTGGGAATACGTAGATAGAAAGAGAAAGAGAGAGGAGATAAAGTTACACACATTGACTTCCTCGATGTTTGTATTTATTATATCAGAATCGCACGAGAGTGTCGAGCGCCGATTAAAACACGGGATTACACTTGCGTTAAAATAACGGACGTCTTTTAATCGGATAGTGTGTGTGACTAGTCGTATTTGTTTCAATATTATGCAACACAATGGACGTAAAATAACATTAATAAATAATATTAATATTATTAAAATATAAATAATTTATTATTAACACATTTGCGACCGGCAAGACGTAGTGCTACGTCACTTCAAAATCTATAGCTGAGGATCGGCGACGTAATTCTACGTCATTTTAAAATATTGTTATTTAATAAACTATCTATTGTTATGTAACAAACGTATAGTGTAGTACGATGAAGCAATATTTTGTACATTTACACTCACTTACACTCATTTAGAATCTTGCTGTATTCAGGTAATGTCTCGCTTTAAAATCACCGATGTAGCAAATGTATTAATTCATTTTTACAATTTGTTGAAGTCAAATTAACTGAGAAAACTTATTTTATTATCTACTGTTTTTGTCTTTTTCTTTTTACATTTCTTCGCTTTCTCACGCGAATTTACATTTTCAACTGTGTAATTACAATATCTCTCGAGATATCACTCTGTTGTCTTTAAATATTTATATACTGTTACAATGCGGCACACCGTCAAGAATAATAATTTTTTTTAGAAGCAACTCTTGTTGTTGAAATGTCTCTTTCTATGTATCGGCGTAACAATCGTTGACCGTTTCAACTCGAAAGTGTCGAAATATCGCTCAAACGGACGAGATTAGGTCAGGTATTCAGATAATTATTATAACGGAAAGTCAGTCGTATACTTACTTCGCGTTTACATTTGCGAGAAGTGTAGTATTCACCTGGAGGAAGTCTGCTTTAGAAAGTACGCCAACTCGCGGTCTTTGTCACGTTTTTGTCCGACTTGCCGAGTCAGCACTCAGGAGAGACTTCATCTCCGAGAGCGTCAAAACTGAGACAAGCTGTTGCAAACAAATAAATTTTAACAAATAGAAGTAAATTATTATTTTTTTTTTTTTTGTATTTCAAATCATTTATTGAAAAAGTGTTATATTTAGAAGAAAATTATTTAGAAATTTGGTGAATTGTAGAAAGTAGAAAACATTATACTGACGTAGCATATGTACAAGTGATGGATATCTTTTATATTATAACGCACGTGTGTTTACCCAGACACACACGGTTTGCAAATTGTTCAAGTTATCAAATTACATATAATGAGATTTATCATACGGTTTTAAATTGATACTAATGTACTATTGCGATTCTACTGTTTGTCGGAATTTCAACGTCGTACACGTTGATCTTTTTATCACTATTAAACAGAAGTTTACTTCTGTAAAGATTAAAGTTATAAACTTATAAATTGAGAGAAATAATTCGCATTCCGATTTCTTTGAAGGACAAACAAGCACGAGAATGATTTGCGATGCGTATAATATAATGCGATACACGCATACAGATTTTAAAACTTATGGAGTAGGATTGTTCGATGATCAACTTTTTGCGCTAAATGTTGAAACTTGAAGTTGCAATTTTTGTATTTTCAACTAAACCGCAATGGTAATTGCGGAGAGTAATGAGGAATAGATAATAAAGTAATCGCGTAACAAATGCAGAAAGGATGAGTAGGAAAAAGTTAAATTATAGTTCCAACGAAATCTGAATTCTGACTATTTTATAGATCTTATCTGCTTTACATTTTCTCTCTCTTTCTCTCTCTATAACACAGCTCTCGTATAAAATCTCGAGATAGCGTGTGTAATTGATGTAATTTGAACGCGCAGGATTTCTCATCAACAATGTCTCACGATCATACAAGTCACCTGATGACAAATGCTACATCTCACGGTGTCCATATGGCTCACATGGATCACGGGAGCATGGACCATGGGAGCACAAACCATGGAAATATGGATCACGCGGACATGGTTCACGGAAACAACATGGATCACAACGAGATGTGCAACGACAACCACATGCACGGTATGTCGGTACGTATTATTCGGCTTATCGGGCGCACGGCGCGTTGTCATTTACAATTTTGTTTCTTCTGGATCCCAGATGACATTCCATGTCGGTTACTGTGAGAAGATACTCTTTGAGAATTGGAAGGTCTCGACGGTCGGCGGTCTCGTCGGATCAATGATCGGTATCGTTATTATGGCCGCGCTCTACGAAGGTCTAAAATACTACCGGGAGTATCTTTTCTGGAAGACGTACAACTCGTTGCAATACAGAAGCGTCACGGTGCCCAGTGAGAAGAATGTAGTAGCCGAGGATAACCGAGTTGTTCAGTAAGCTACAGAGTTTCTACAATAAAATTGATCCTGTAAAAAGTGTTTTCTGCTTGCTCACTTTATTTAAAAAAAAAAAAAACACGTGTCAGAATACTCATTTGACGTGAATCTCCTTACTTAATACATCCAAAACAGTTTTTGCAGGATTAACTAAAGCGCTTGAACGATGTGTATGTATAACTTAGATTGCAAAAGTTTAATTGTAAAATATAATTTTGTTTTTTAGTATGGTTGGCGAAGTAATTCACAAGCAACCGTAAGTAAATAACCGCGAGACGTTGAGTTTTTCTTTATGCTTTATTTATTCTCACTCTTGCTATTGACGCAAACCACGTAAATCAAATAACAATTACAAAAACTTCTGCCCATTTGATTTTTTTCACTAAATCTTGCATGTGATACATATACACGTAATTTTTTATAAAATTTTTGTGAAAAAAAAAATCTATAAATCTGTAAATCTTTGTTGCTTTAAGTGGACCTTTAAATGTAACAAGATATATCACAATTTGTGCAGGCCGACCATGCTGTCCTGGATGCATTTGTTTCAAACGTTTCTACACATAATTCAAATCGTGCTGTCTTACTTTTTGATGTTAATCTTCATGACCTACAATGTCTGGCTGTGCTGCGCTGTGGTATTGGGTGCTGCCACTGGATATTTCCTGTTTGGTTGGAAAAAGTCAGTGATCGTAGATGTTACGGAACACTGTCATTAGCATTCAGTAAATTGCTCAACTTTATTCTTCCTAAATTGCGTGCAATGATGTATTCCGAACAGAAATTCGCCGGAATGTAAAAAGAACGTGTAGATTACGAACACAGTGTTGCATTGTGCGTACCAAACTTATAAAAACTATTTTATTGTATATAATCATATAACAAACCATACAAATGTAAATTCTGAATGCTACAAGGTTTATATAAGATATAAGATCTTTTATTAATTCGAGGATCTATAATTTTTGGTAAGGTGGATTTGAAACACTAAAAAGCGAGGCGGCGAGATTAAAATTTGATATCGCGGTCGGTCCGCCAACACTGTGTGATTTACTGAACTATCTCCTGTTTCTTTGAATCGATTCATATAATTTTTTTCATGTTTTTTTTTCAAGGTTAAAAACATAACTTACAATTAGATACTGTTAAGAAAGATATGTTCATTCTCTCTAGTATATACTTTTATCAAATGTATTAGATTTCTATCCCATAACTGTAACATGACTCGAAACTTTATACATGTCATAAAAAGACTATATATGTATATATAATTTCTCACATCAAGAGGAATTATTGTAGGAGAATTATTGTATATAGTTTTCAACATATTCTTATATGTATATAATGAAAATTACATTATTGAACATGTGTTCATACTTTTTCCCAAATTTTATTTTAATTTCTCTAGTATATATTATTCAGTCTTCTATTATCATTTTATAAGAACTTTTGTCTATCAAGATTTAAGATTTTAATATTTGGAAAAAGGTGTTCTTTTCATCATCTTAAAGAATTTAAAAAAAAAAAAGTTATATAAATTAGCATATATCACATCGTCAAGAAATGACGTTGTAAGTTCATATGTAGTACATAGTAACTTAAAATATAAAATGTTATACACTCACAATATTTTTTCTTCTTTTAATTTGCCAGTATTCTTGCTGCTTTCGATAAATTCAGTATTACTTATGTGTTTCTGTATAAAATGTTTACATTGTTAAAAATTAATACAACACTTTTTAAAAACAAGCACTGTAAGTTTATTTCTTTTTTTGCACAATCGATTTCCAGAATTATAAAATCTTAAGCTATACACACACGCGCGCGCGCACACACACACACACACACACACACACACATATTAGTCTATATTCTATAATATAGATCATACATACATACAAGAAATAGCTGTGTATGTATCGACTAAGTATGTAAAAATAATAAATAACGATTGGCATATGCGCATTTTTTTATATAATAGGACATGTGCAGCAGTATATTTCTTCTTTTAAAAATAATTTATAAATTTCTCTCGCGTATAGAAAAACTTGGTGTGAGGATGATGCTTGTGTAATTATGTGATGAATAATCGTAACCTTGATATGATATTTTTATGCATTTGACAATATTAACTAACATTTATCGCGTCCTATATATAAATTTTTTCTCTAATATGTATTATATATATATTATTTAATTTTATTAAATTTGTATATATACCCCACATATAGCTGTATATAAAAAACCATGCATATCTTACGCATAACTTTGTCATTCGGAAGTTCTACATTTTTTTTGCGCTGTATACAAACGTTTATAAAGAATTAAACATCTTTCAAATAAGATACATAGCCGTAGGAACGCATCGTAAAAAAAGCTCACTTTTGTATAATATTATTAATTTTATAGAAGAAAAAATTATTCGATATATCCAATACAAGATATTCTAAGAGCAAAAAAAGTATATGCATAGATATATCTATATATATATATATATATATATATGCGCCGCATTTTGTACAATAGTTGCCAACTTCATTTTTTTCAATTTATTTTACTTAAATATAAATATATATGTATATAAAAGAGTTATATACGTTGCTTTTTATGTCGCGAGAATAAGGCAGATTTAGATTATAAAGCTAAACTTATAACACTTGATGCCTATTCTTACCTGTGTATATATATATATAAATATATAAATATACATAAGCAATTTTATTTTTATTACTACTAATATCGTTATATCACAAGCCAATGATGTGTGAAACACTTAAAATACTGTCATTAGTTTAAGAGCTGCTTAAAGCATAGAATAGGACGTTTGACTTGACCTTACATCTTAAAATTCTTATTTCACAAATATCGATCGCAACATATTATTTGTCTTATACAAGATCTTTGTGTGCTTTCACTTGAGAATATTCCAGTATAATTTACCAAAAAAGAAAATATATGCTAGCCAGTTCGTCGTTAATGATAATATTGTACACAAATATTTCTATATGCTCTTTGGAGAGGGAGAGAAAGAAAGAAAAGTTCAGACTGACTTTAAAAAAAAATTAAAATTATATATATATATGTATACATGTACATAAACACACATATATATATATATATATACATACACATACATATTCCATTTTTTCACAACCACACCACACATATAATGTGAATAAACAATTTACCACCTAATGAAGAAAGTATTGTTGACAGGCAAGAGACATTCTCTTCAAATTATTTTGTTAGACCTAAAAACAAAGCCAAATGTAAAAGATAATATCTTTGTTTCAATATAGATAATTTATAAGAATATATATTATTCCAAAGAGTAGTTAAAGAAGAATGTTTTATGTACTGGAATTTGAACTTTATATGATAAGCTCGAATATTCTGTGAATTCTAAAGTTTTGCACACCTGATATATTTATATATACAAATATATATTTATGTGTCAAAAAATGACATAATATCAACAAAGAAAATACAATCTTTTAAACGTATAATATCCTTACAGATCCTAAGTAAACATCATTTTACTTATTCGATTATTTCAAACATAAAGAAAATTGTTTTGACCAGCAAACTTTATGTAAAGATTATATATATATATAGTGTCTTCGTATTTTATCTATTTAGCTGGCCACAAATGTAGATCTTAAGAAAACTGTACTGTGTATTATTTATTAAGAACATAAAACAGTCGAAATCACAAGCTGTGACCTACTCAGTGCCTGACACAGGCATGCAGCAGCTTGTACGATGTTGAGACTGTTGCTTTGAAAGATCGACAGTATCTTCTACTAAAGGTCGTTCTAATCTAGCCTCCAATTTCGCCCAAGCATCAACTGCTGCTCCAAACGCTGCCTCAACATTAGTAGCATCTTTTGCTGATGTCTCAACTAATGGAGGATTACCATTTTCTATACACCATGCTTGAGCTTCTTGTGTAGAAACTTGTCTTTCAGATTCAGGAACGTCCACCTATAAATATTTTCTTATACAATGACAAAGTTATTTGATGATGTACTGTTTGCTGACTTGATAATATGTACCTTATTGCCAACAACAATAAATGGAAACATAGTGCCTTCCTGAACATCCGCATATTTAAGAAATTCAGATCTCCATAATGCTAGATTCCTAAAACTTGTTCTATCATCTACTGCATATGTAAGAAGACAAATATCCGAGCCTCTATAAAACGGTGTTCTAAGAGTCTTGAATCTTTCCTGTCCAGCAGTATCCCATATTTGTAATGTGTATGCTTCACCATTTATTTCAATATCTTTATTTAGGAATTCAACTCCAATAGTATGAAAACTATGCTCATCAAAGTGATTTGACACAAATCTATTCATAAGACAAGACTTTCCAACACCACCGTCTCCAAGAATCACTACTTTCAACAGAGTTGATCGTTGTGAATTTCGATTCTGAAGATTGCTACTGCCTCTAGACTGATTCATTGAATTATTATTTCCTGCCATTTTTTACCTATTTCTTTTTCCCCTTTCCTGTGCAGCAAACAACCTTGTCAACTTAACACTTAATTGGCATAAACAAAGCCTCACTTAACAAACATCTCTTCAATATGTGAGAATATTCAATAATAACATATCTATTCATTAAAGCTTCATGTACAAGTCTTCTCTTTGTTGATCTGAAACGAAAAGCTTCTCAGAGCTTGTCTCAATCGTGTCAAAGCAATATGTTGTTACTTATTATCCATGGGATTTTCTTTTTTTCTCTCCCTCTTTGTCTCCTCTTCGCCTTATAAATCAAATTGTAATTAAGACATGACAGTGTTCTTTATGTGCCTCTTCATCTTCTTTCGATTTCGCTGCATAACTCAATCAACGAGATTTATCTCACACGCACTCAAAGCTTTAACAAACAAAACAAAACCAGGCTCTTTTGTAGTCACTTAAGTCACTCTGATTTCAATTTGTCAAAAGAAATTGTCTTATAATAATAACGACGCTCACAAAACAATAACGATCGAAAATGCAACACGTTCGTTCGGCACGTACACGAATACAAACGTATGTATTTCTAAATTTTATATAAGAGAGCGGCGCTAATCTCTCTCTCACACTATTCGATGGATATTTAACGTTGTTACGAACACTCACGACTCTCGGACCTCTCGGTCATTTTTGGGCTGGGCGCAAAAAACATTGCAGACGATAAAAGACCGCCCATGGTGTGAAAATCGACTGAGAGTAGCTTTTCGTAAACATGGCGCTATCTGCGTATATGTGTGCGTACATACCGCGAGTAAGAGAGCCAGTTGCGCACCGTTTCCGAATTTAATTATGTCGGCCAATTATTCCGTTGAAATTGATCAATCGCACTGGTCGTTTAGTCGAAACCGTTCAATCGCGATTGACACGGTTTATTTTGGTTCACATACGAGATTTGTAGTATATATATATATATGTAATATAGCATGATAAAGATTTGGCTAAATTTCAAAGAATTCGTGAGTTAATTCGCATTGGTCGATTTCTGGATCGTTGTATATCCGACCTATGATCGCGATCAAGTGGAACCTGGTGGAACGCATCATTCCTGAGAGCTAATTTCTACTAATGGCTAAATACTTTTGATCAATAAACACATAGGATAAATACCATTGATCAATTAACACATAGTAATCAATAAAATTTTGATTGGTGCGTTTATTTATTTCTATGTGTGCCCAATCAAATTCTCGTTTATTAAGTAGTTTGTAAAAGTGTTGCCAATGTTTGATAGGTATAAAATTTTAACGTAGGGGTTGGCACACATTTTTCATATTTATGATTTTCAAGATTAAATGGGAATGCCCGGAATATATGCGTCTTGATGCGTCTGTTGTATGCACATCTAGTTGCAGGATGTGAGGAAATTTGTGAGAGCTTGCAGAGGTGGATCGTTCGATTGTTTCGTTAGGTTTTTTTTTATTGCTCGATAAGTCTTGTTGGAGAAAGATTGCGCGAAGTGTAACAATTGACCAAAAAAAAGAGAACACGTGCCAACAACGCACATTTATATGAGCCTGATAAATTTTACATGAGATAGAAGGTATATTATTATTTATTATGACAAGAATATTTTTATCATTGTGTCATCAAATTAGATACAGGAATTTATATTTTATTGTTTATCTTGTATAAGCATATGTGACGATATTTGGATTGTTTTGCACACATAGGCAATTACTACACAAACACTCATGGCGACAACAAATGATAGTCAATCCAATGAATTTACATCAAGGGCATATCAAATTGATTTATATGAGAAAGCAGTGCAAAATAACACAATTATTTATTTACCAACTGGTGGTGGAAAAACATACATAGCCGTTATGCTTCTGAAGTATTTAAGTGAAGATTTACACATGTATGTTTCTTCTTTTGCGCATAAATATTTGTGATTGATATGTGTGTTCTTTGATATTGTATAGATACAATATCTCATGTTACTATTATATACTTTTATTAATGTAAAATAAAAAAGTTTTTCTGTTTATTGTAGACCTTATAACAAAGGTGGAAAGCGAAGTATATATATTGTGAATACAGTAGTCTTGGTGATACAACAAACAGAATATTTAAGGAGACATTCAGGATTAACGTGCAATGGTTATAGTGGAGATATGCATGTAGATTATTGGAGCAAAGATAAATGGATAACTGAAATAGAAAACCATCAAGTACTATTAGATTTACACACAATAGTTTTGATTTGACTATACACAATAGTTTGGCTAAAATTAATAAATGGAATATACTATAATCTAGGTTCTAGTAATGACTTCACAGATTTTTGTGGATTTACTTCTACATGGACTTATGACATTAGATAAAGTAAACTTAATTATATTTGATGAATGCCATCGAGCTGTCTCTAACCATCCCATGAGACAAATCATGCAACGATTTGAAGATTGCCCAAAAGAGCATCAGCCTAGAGTGTTGGCCATGTCAGGAACATTACTAAATGCTAATGTAAAATTGGATAAAATTGAGAGTACTATCAGGGTAAAGACTTTTAATGACTTTTATTATTGTGCATATATGTGTGTTATTATAGTACATAATCTTATTTTCTCTTTTCTCTCTATGATGGTCACAATAAAGTTTAAGAGTGTTCTTGTATTTTTACAGACTTTAGAAATAACATTTCAAGCAAAGGTAGCAACTGTCGACTCAACAAATTCTGTTCAAGGCTTTTGTACAAATCCAAAAGAATTTATTATCAAATATGAGAAATATCAAATTCCCGCAATGATAGAAAAAATAAATTTGATAATAGAAGATTCCGTAAATATATTAGAAAATTTAACTTTCGCTATCGATTTAATTTACTATGAGTCTACTCCAGAATTTCGGCCTAAAACAAAATGTTCCAAATTGATATCTATTATGCGTGACATAGGAGCAATGGCTGCGCAAGCAGGTAATCAACTTATTTTTATATTATTATTTTTATATTTCGAGAATACTAAACTTATGATATGCTTTTGATTATTTATTACTGTGGTCTTTTATATTCTTTATTAAATGTTTTTGATAGATATGCGATGCATAACATACTATTTAATGTTTTTACTTATAGGCATTTATGGTGGTAGTAAATCAGCTCTGATACATTTAATTCAACTAGAATGTTTGAGAAAAAACAGTGATGATGTGGTGAGTGTGTAACTCTTGAGTAGAATTATTAATAAAATTTCTCTGATGATTTACACCAATTTGCATTTATTCATAATTTTAATGATTTATTAATTATTAATCATTTCAGTCAGTAAATATTGTTCTGGATTATTTACTTACGCAAGTGATGTTGATGATGAAATTATTCGAAGATGAAATGAAAAATTTAACAGAATTGGAACAACTACACACGTTAGTATAAAATAATGTCAAAGAAAAAATTCTTAATTAAAACCGACATTGCCAAATGTTGTAACGATATATTTTAAAAATAATAATATAAATTTTCAGATTTAGTTCCAATCAAATGCACAAGTTATTTGGAATATTGGAAGATTTTAAGGAGCAAATGCCGCAAAACCAAGAATTTTGTTGTATTATTTTTGTCAAAGAGAGATTCACAGCACAAGTGATATATCAAATATTATTCGTAAGTATATTTATTTTAATATCTTGTTTTATTTAAATACTCTTGATTAAATAGTAATTATAATTAATAATTGCTGTCGATTTTACATAAATTTTTTTATGTAATGTATTAAAAATACAAAATTCATAATATAAGAAATTATAAATAATATGTTATTATAAGAAAATTAATAATAACAAAAGAAGAGATGAGATAGAAAGGTAGAAAAAAAGAAGGGAAGAGAGAAACAAATCTTTGAAATTATTATGTATATTTAAAAGATTATTTATAAATAAAATAGAAATAATATTTTTAAAGGTGAGAAGTCATTATATGTTTTAGAATCTGTCCACGAATGATAAGCGATTCAGTTTTGTAAAGCCTGATTATATACTTGGATTCCAAAATAATCCGTACAAACAATCTTTAGAATGTTCATATATTGCAAAATGGAATAAGGAAGTATTGAAAAGGTATTAACTCTGACTTTGCTGTTTTGAAGCAACATTGTTTAATATTAGTAACTTGTAATTTTTTTTAAGCTAATTTTTCTTATTAAAAGCTGATTTTTTTCCCACGCTATTGAAACCAAAACAAGTGAATAATAATCAATTTGTTTGATTCAACTTTTGAGAAACGCAATTTTAATTAGAAAAATACGTTTCTGCAGATTCAGAACCGGTTTGTCAAATTGCATTGTAGCAACTGATGTTATCGATGAAGGTGTGGACATACCAGCTTGCACGTTAATAATACGATATGATCTTCCTACGGATTTTAGAGCGTATGTTCAAAGTAAAGGACGAGCACGCCACAATATGAGTCATTATGTTGTCTTGATGCCAAATGATGATGTTTCTTTTCTTAAAAAATATGAAT
This sequence comes from Pseudomyrmex flavicornis, assembly GCA_014825475.1. NCBI lineage: Eukaryota > Metazoa > Arthropoda > Insecta > Hymenoptera > Formicidae > Pseudomyrmex > Pseudomyrmex flavicornis. The sequence goes on from QVNW01000229.1 coordinate 26,289, forward strand.
ATTACAAACATACAGAAAATCGAGTAAAATCGGTAAACATCTCTCTTATATGCAAATGTTTGTATTCCTCATATATAATGCTAAAATATATAATATAATATATATAATAATAAAATATATAATATGATGACATAATAAATATTCTGTTTGTTTTAATTCTCTTTATGTTTTGCCAGAGTTTGATAGGACAAAGTGATCTGCGCTCATTGCCTACTGAGGATGATATCGCAAACGTTTTGTATTCATATGAGATTGAACCATATGTTGTGAAACGTGATGGTTCAATAATAACTTCTCTTACGGATTCGGCTGCGGTTATCTTGATAAATTCATATTGCTCTACGCTAATGGCATCTAAGTTTGTTCAATTGGTTCCCGTTTGGAAGTTATACAAGGTCCAGACTTCACAGTTTCCGTTATTTAAGGTACTGCAACTATTATACTACATTGTTTGCATTTTTACAAAACCGCAGCGTTTATTGCACGAATTTGAATTTAGGTATCTCTCCGACTACCGACAATATCGCCTCTGAAAACCGAAATCATAAGCGATTATATGAGTAGCGTAATTGGTGCTAAACGATCTGTCGCTATGAAGGCTTGTATAAAATTACACGAGCTAGGCGCATTGACCGATGATTTAAAGCCCGTGTATCCAAACACTATATTAAATCTGACGGATTCTTCCTTATTTCCAAATTGGATAGAAGAAAAAGATTATATGAATGTTCCTGGCACATATAAAAAACGACGAGAGCATAAATTGGAGGCAAGTGAACATTTTTACAGAAATGAGATTATACATGTTAATTGTGATATATCTCTTATAACTATTTACAATTCGTATTTTTCTGTTTATTTAATAAAAAATTAATTGAAATGTGCAGTATCCAACAGTATTATATAGAGCATTTCCACGGTCTTCCAAACAGTTGTTTCTTCACGTTCTTCATTGTACTCCCACGTATTCTGTGATGGATTACGACAATAGACGTGTAGTTTTCTACGAACTACTTAATAACAAAAGCGGATTTGGTATCCTTTCCACAACAAAAATGCCAATGGTAGAAATATTTGCAATTATTATAAGAAACTAGTTTGTTATATATATATATACTATTAAAATTTGTATTGTTTTTTTTCGCACACTTTGTTAGATACCAACTTTTCCGCTTTTCATGAAAGATGGAAACTTGAACGTCGATATAAAATCTAATCATTCAACAATGACATTAAGCGAAAAAGAAATCGAAATGCTAAGAAAATTTCATTTCTTATTGTTCAGTGAAATCATTCCTGTTATTAAATGCTTTATGATCTTTGATAACGATAATCTTGAGAATTCCTTCCTAATCGTTCCGTGTAAGTACATATACACGCACGCACACACTGTGTGTATATATAAGTTGCTTGTCTTAATGTTGCGTATATTATATATATATATTTGATAAATAATTTTATTTTTCTAATGTTTCAGTGGACGATAATCAAAATATAAATTGGGACGTTGTCGGAACATATCAACGTTTAGATCGAATTATGCCTTCCAAGCCTTTCTGCTTTAGAACTAGCGATTACGACTTGGCCTTAGTCAGTCCAACTTACAGAGGATCGGCGAATGTTTACATAGTTACACACGTGTGTGACGATCTCACTCCCGAATCACCCTTCCCTAACGAAGACTTCGATACTTACACGCATTATTACAGAGAAAAGCACGGATTACTTATCGAAAATTTACAACAATCGATGCTAGAAGTAAAACCGATACCAGTGAAAATTGACTACATAAAACCGAGGTACATAAGTGTACTTGTTAAAAATAATTTTAACGCTGAGACATATCTCTTTGCGTATAAAATTTTAATCAACTTGTGTAATTCGTAGAAAATCAGCTGGTAAGCAGGCAAAATATAAAAAAGCGGACGACACGGTGGAGGATCTTCAGGAGCATTTGATACCGGAACTCTGTTGGAAAATAAACTTTCCAGCTTTATACTGGCTGAAAGCGACCACATTGCCGTCTATTCTTCACAGGCTCTCTCAGCTTTTGATCGCGGAAGACTTGAGAAAAATTATTGCAAAAGAAACCAACTTGGGAACACTGGCGGGACAACAATGTTTGGCATTAACATTAGAGAAAGATGTTGAAATATTAAAGGATGACGATTCTATAAATGAATCGGACTTAACACTAGACGATTCGACTGAAAGAGTACACGCAGATATGATGGATCTAAATGTGTACGAATCAGGTGGTATGTGTAACATAAAGATCACAGAAGCATATTTTATCTCGTAATTATTAATATAAATTCCATTAATATTTATATTTTTCTGTGGGATTTATGTCGTTTTCTCATTCCATTATATTTTTGTATTCTATCGTGTCGACAGATTGTAGTAACCCATGGGTGGAAGATCAAGAACCTCAGGATTTATACCGCAACATAGAACATATTCAAATGATTGATATTCAATATTATAACAATTTTATGTCTGCAAAAAATAAAGAAAACAATAATCTTCAGGTGAGCAGCAATACGATATACAAAATTATACGTGTATATAAAATTTTACATTTTTCAAACGATAATATTTATAGAGACAGAAAAGTATGAACAATAATGTCGGACAATATATCGAAAGACAAGTGGTATCAACGCCGTTGTTGAAAGTTTTGTCGTTTGAGGGAATGTCTAACGTACATGGTCCTAGTGCGGTAGAGATCATGCATGTAAGTTTACTTCTCGTATATGTCACACGTGATAAAGAATCTGCCGCAAGTGCAAGTAAACATGTCAATCGCGAATATTAGACTGTCACTTATGTTATATCAATTGAGATATCAAAAAGTTTTGATTTTCCTCGAATTTTAGGCACTTACCACTAAACTGGGCATAGATATGTTTGATCTGGAACGTTTGGAAACTTTAGGCGATTCCTATCTGAAGTTCGTTACCTCGCTCTATTTATTTCATAAATTCCCGTATTACAGCGAGGGTTATCTGACAGCAATAAAGGGAAAGATAATTGGCAATCGGAATCTTTATTACTGTGGCGCGAAAAAAAATATTCCGGGTCGCATAAAGAACGATGCCTTTGTACCTAGGAGCAATTTTATTGCACCCGCGTACACGGTGCCACGGTCATTGCAAGCGCAATTACTCGAGGATTCGGTGGCGCCAAACGTGTTGTACGAACTTCGAATACCGGAGGAAGAAAGATTTTCCGGATATACGAGTGAAAATACACAAAATTCAATTCAGCAAATAGTAAGTGGTTGGGATAAAGGAGAAACGCAAACCGGGTTTGAACATTATCTCGGTGTTCAAATTCTGTCCGACAAGACTGTAGCAGACTCGGTAGAGGCATTAACTGGCGTTTATCTCAAGGTAAATAAACAAATATACATTTTAACTTAAATTATAAAGTACTAAAGTGGGATTCTTTATATTAGAGCAACGGCATAATAGGCGCTGCAAAATTACTCAAATGGTTCGATATATTACCGGATATTGAGATAGACATATTACTGAAAACTACTACGCTCAGTTCTGTATATAACACTGAGAATATTGCTCGCCACATGCCATGGGCAACAACTTTAGAAATGCGGTTTAATTACACATTTAAAAATCGAGCTCTCTTGCTGCAGGTAATCTTCGTTTGCTAAAAGCGCATTTACGATTCATTGTTTATAGTTATTTATGTATTCTTCAGTCATCTGTGATTTTCCGTATTATTCATATCTAACGTATTGCACAATTTTCGTGTATTTGCACAATGTAGCAAAACATGAGATATTTCATGTCCGAATCATAAGATAATTTTTTTATTTAGGCATTCTCGCACCCGTCTTATACAGCCAACAAATCAACTGACTGTTACCAAAGGTTGGAATTTCTCGGGGACGCTGTTTTAGGTAAATATAAAATTTATTGTGATGTGTGTGCACATCTTTTTCGAGTTTGTTTTCTTTCCTTCAAGTGTGTAAATGTTGCAACAGAAAATAAATCTGTATTTCACCATTTGAATTATTTCAGACTTTTTGATTACATGTTATATTTATGAAAACTGTGGGAATTTGACTCCTGGCGAACTCACCGATCTGAGATCCGCCCTAGTCAACAATATAACATTTGCTTGCTTGAGCGTGCGATATGGTTTACACACCTGTTTATTAGCATATGCTCCAGTATTGCACGAAGCAATCGATCGCTTTGTAAAGTTCCAGGAAGAGCGAGACTATGTAGTTAATGATGAAGTACGTGAGCAATATATTAACGGTATAAAAAAAGATATATACGTATTTTATTATATAATCTTAATCATAACTTAATTTTTTTTTCTTTTAAATACAGCTATTGTACGTATTACTCGAAGAGGACGATTGCAACATAGCAGAATACGTTGATGTTCCAAAAGCTCTTGGAGATATATTTGAGTCTTTAGTAGGAGCGATTTATCTCGATACGGGGAAAAATCTTACAAAAGTTTGGGAAATTGTCTATTCTCTTATGCAGAAAGAAATTGGTAAGAAACACGTATAAGTATGTAATATGTACAAAGTATGTGTTATTAACTTGTGTTTCTATTTTCTTTTTACAGAGGAGTTCAGCAAAAACGTTCCTAAACAGCCAGTACGCGTAATACACGAAACCATAGATGCTCGCCCTAGGTTTCTGTAAGTATAATCGTTATATAATTTTTGTTTTTATGTACATTGTACATAAATGTGTCACATTTTTTATAATTACATAGAGCTAAAAACTCGCGACACGATTGATCTACTTGAAAAGATCACGTTTGACAAAAAAAACTACATCAATTGTCTCGCAAGTTTGGTAACGTTCAAAATACAAAAGCAAAATTTTAACGCTTTTATATCGCGCGACAATTATTATGTACTTATTCTAATACACATGTTCTTTTACTCTCATGTACGTGTAACTTATTCTTGATTTCAGAGAAGCGACATCGGTTGAAGGCACTAGCGTAGTTATGGTGCCTTTAAAAATAACTGTTGCTGGAAAAGAGAAGATTTTCTATGGTTTTGGAAGTAATAAAAGACAAGCCAAATGTGCCGCTTCAAAACAGGCGTTAAAAAGATTAAGACAAGAGAAATAAAGAATTATCTCAACAGA